>JAZGTK010009373.1:0-17328 GCA_036877625.1 Ambastaia sidthimunki | reverse complement strand
TTTGTTACATACCAACACTAAAACAACTGGAGTCAATCAAGAGCCAGTTTGCTTTGCATAAAGTGCAATTTGTCTAATGCACAGAACTGCTGTCAACATAAAGACCCAAATCAGTTCTTAGGTTTTATTTCAGCTAACTTTCTATGTAAGCACTCAAAGGAGGTCTTGTTGGGTCCAGATATCTGTACCCGACCCAAACTGACCGAAATTACTTCTTCTCCAAACCAATGTGCATAAATAAATTTTTTTCAAATGAAAATACGACCCCAGACAGACCCAATAAAATTGGACCAATTAGGTGCAATTTTTTCAAACCTGGCTGAACCTAAATGTAAACGGCATCGTTTTGTGTGCGGCCTGCAGCCCCGCACACAGTAGTTAGTCCCATGTATGTGTGTATATGTATATATAGACACATAAGTGTGTGTGTATAAAATGACTGATCTCCTTCAATTACCTATCAAACATGTCTAAATAAGAGTGTCGGGCAACAGAGTGTCACGCTCAGCTGTAGCGTGTCTGAGAAGCAGTTTTAAGTAGATGACCTCTGACCTCACATGCCTCTTTAAAGACAGACTCCATGTGTAAATGTTTTGGTAGTTTAATTTACTGCTCCTAAAGCGCTTTAAAATCCTTTAACTGCCTTCCTGTGCAGTTAAGAGTGACCTGCCAACAACCAGCTTAGCTCAGGTTCAAAGGATTAATCTTACAATAGTAAAGTCACTACACGGTTGTAAAGTATAACGGTATGAGGGTCTGCCGTGGTTTGAATGTTAGGGTTAGGTGCATGGTTATTATACAGTGAACATTTGCATATTTACAGTTCTTGCCTACAGCATACACACATGTAGCAGGAAAAACAACAGAGACAGAAGCTGTTTCTTCAACGTGGAATTTACAATTTAATGTGAATGTCATGCAATGAGCAAAATTTGATTTTTTAATAGAGATACGTGTCTGTTTACTATGTGCTTCAAAGTTATAATTTTAAAATTCTGTCCAATAGAATTTAAACATTAATGTGCTTAAAGAAGTTTCCACATCCATCATGAAACACCAACTGAACATTGTTTTGACCAACCATAGGTGGTCATAACCTAAACCTGTGTTTACAACCAGTAATCTTACTACTGCTCATGAGTAAGAGGAAACAATATAGGAACAGATCCTCAGGACTGAACTGTGAAAAGTGGGTGAGGAAAAACAAAAGCACTTTATAATGAGACATTCCGAGTTAAATTACAGTAAGACCAGCACCATTCATTGAGCTCATGGAAACACAATTTACAGAGTAAACCAACCAACTTTTTCCTCTTAAGCACAAAGAGTGTCTTCCTGTGAGTGGTTTTGTAACAGAGCTGTTCTGCTGGGAATAGTGACTTGGATGTGGGTCTTATTTAAAAATCTGTGGCCAATGCTGGAATGGAGACCAAGCCGAAAGCGTGACCTCAGGTGTTAAGGAGTGTTATTCAAACACCCTCATTGCAGCATATGAAAGACACCTGCCTGAGCATACATGTTTGGAGACAAAAATGCATTTAACAGAACTGGCAAAGAGGACAGAAAGCAAGCGTGCAAATATAAAAGGATCAGAGGAGAGAGATGGAATGTGGAAAGAGGAAAAACTGTGTAGGTGTGAAAAGCAGAGGAGAGGAGGAAGATTTTATGGTTGCCATGTCTGTCTTACAAACCCTGGGGGCTTGGCAAGTTTGTCATCATCTGCAAGTAGTTAAAAATTAGTCCATACTTCACTGCGGAAGACAACTGACTTCTAATTTCTACAGCAGAGTATTAGGGCCAAATAAGGATAAAACATTTTTTTAAATTCTGAGATAAACTCAGAAATTTGCGAGAAAAAAAGTCAAAAATATCTTCTACGATTAAAGTTAGAATTTGACTCACAAAAAAGGCAGAAATAGGCGACATGTCACGCATAAGAAGGGTGAAGCCATGGCTGCATCAGGCCAGCGAATTCACTTAAATGAAGTGATGTTAGTGTTTATTTTGTACGTCTAGGTTAGGCTTATGACCTGATCACTAAGATTGCGTAAACCCATACTAGAGACGGTTGATAAACAATCTTTTCCCATATCAGGATTAAAATTACAGTGTTGTGATTTTGCGCCAAGACACCAAGGATCTTCTTGTTATTAAACCCAATCGTAACATAACAATTAAGTCAATTTCAGCCCAATGTCCAATAACGCTTAAGTCCATTCCATTTCAACCAGTTCCATCAAATGCTGTTGTGAATGAATGAACTTGTTGCAAAATGTATTTTTAATCTCGCAAATTCCTCCGTTTTATTCTCACAAATATCTAAGTTTTTATCTCTGAATTGTTTTCTAAGAATTCTGACTTTAATCTCTGAAGTTATTTCTGACTTTGTTTCTCGCAAATTTGTGACTTTAATCTTAATTTCTGAGATTTTTTTAATCTGGCACTAACACTCTTCTGTAAATTTCTCCTAATTTCAGCCGCCTGATCTTTCACTAAATGTTTCTCACTCAGACAAGCTTTACAGAACACTGGTGACTTCCATGGACAGTGTAATTGTAAAATGTGCTCATATTGTACAGTGGTACTGTAAATCAATAGAATGAAAGTATGTCTTCTGCAAGCAATTAACATAACCACAATTATAATCATGCCACTATTAAAAATCTGATTTTGCAATTTTCTGCAGTACTCGTTCTCTTGAGGTTTGGTGTTGCTGTTCTGCGAGTGTCGGCCCTTACGTGATACATTGTGATGTTTCTCATTTGCAAGTCACTTTGAATAAAAGCATCTGCTGAATGATCAAATGTAAATTGTCAGTAACATTTTAAAGCGGGGCTCCTTTTCATTTTGGTTGGTGTAAAATAAAGTGAAGTTGACAGGCAATCCATCCTACTGCTTCCTGCGGCTGGGTAAAGATCTCACCATCTTCCATCATGCCTCTGGAAAACATCATTTGGAATTTACTGCTCTGCTGTACCCCAGTTTATCAATGAGTCCCATGTCTTATGAACAAAGGAGAAAAAAGAAACAATCTGAAATGAGAAAGCATGACAGAAAGCCGTGGAGTCTGTAAGTCTTGGGCTAAAGCTCATCCTGTGATCCTGTCTGTGATCCTGTGTGTGTAATGGCTGATTAAATACACTAACCTGTTCACCTCAGACCTCATGAGGTTTAAAACGGAAGTCAATGTGATATTAACTAGCCGAGTTGAATTTTGAGTTAGGATGAGATTTACTGTCTGTCATGCATTCAGTAAACAGACACTTTAAAGCAGCAACTAACTTAGTAATGGGGATATTAGCTTAAACTAAACTAAAATCAATACACTAAAATCAATAGTTTTGTTTTACTCTTTTATTATAATGTATATGATGAGGCACTGCACAGACAGACCTACACTTGCCCTGATGCAACACACAGTTAATTCTGACACCTACATTTCTGCTGTCTAACAAATGTGTCTATAAAATCTTATAATAATGGTTGATTTTTAATAGATAATTAGAAATGTGATTATTGATAATGAAAATAGACAAAGAAATGACGACTGACCATCAGCCAGTCACATTGTTCAGAAGTGAATAACTCATTTCTATGGACAAACCTCATATGGAAAATATCAAAGAACAGAGTGAGCTGCTGCGGGAGAGAAACGTGATTTAAGCTGTCTGAAACTCAACATCACTCTGTATTCATACAAGTGCTTCAAATAAAAACATTAGCGTTTGGTGCATCTTGCCTTGTTGTGCTTTTAAAGACACGTGTGCTGTTTAAAAACAAGCGCATAACTTACAGTGCATTCAGAAAATATTCACCGAGTGTAATGAGAAAAAAATCATTTAAACCACTGTAGTATCAAGCTGCAACTTAAAATTGAAAAGCATGAAGGGGATCGGAATACTTTCTGAATACATTTTATGGGTATATGTTAGAAAGTCCCTTGTATATTTACATTTGGCATATTCTGACAAAAAGCAGAAGTTTAACAAGTTTTGTTAAACTCGACTTTAATAAACAAGCACGTCATGTAGATCACAGTAGTAAAGCACAATAATTCTGACTAAAATGAACATTGCTAAAATTTTTTGTTAGAATTTAAAAAATTAACTTTAGGTTTAAAATTCTTCATATACTCGCACACGCATTACAATTCCAGTTCATCAAGATGAGAACCAGACTCATTATAAACCTAAACATACTCAAATGAATTATCTTTTGATGGAAAAATAAACTATGCCAGTAGTAATAGGTGTTTGTTGTAATGATGAGTAATGATGTAATGAGGGTTAAATGAACTGCTCGCAGGCAGGATTCAGAGTTCACGCCTGGGTGCGGTTCACAGTGTCTAGTGCGAGTTCACCCTTTAAAAAACACTGAAGCGGCGGGTGGGCGGGGTTACTTCCTTTTGGATTGATAAGATGTCCAAAATATTCCCGAGTTCAAGAGAAGTGTAAAAACCTGTTAAAGCCTGAAAGAGTGCAGCGGAGACCAGCCAAGCAGATGATGTTCAGAGAAGAACTGTCAGCGCTGAGGAAGGCTAAAGAGAGCCAATGCAGCCAGCAGTAATTACATAGTACCGCCTTCAAAGTGAGAAAAACACAGGCTTACTGAAGGAGAAACAGCATTTAAAGAGAAGCACGTGTGATGGGGAAGAGACATTTTCCCTCCAAAAATAAACTTAAAGAATAATAAAGAATACACCACTGTGCAAATTAAGGGTTTGGGGTCCCAACAAAGCTGGTCATTAAAGGGTCTTCCTCACAGGTGTGACACTTCATTCTAAACGTTCAGTGGGGTTCAGGTCTGGACTTTGTGCAGGTCATACCAGGCTTAAACATTTCATGACTTGGCATTAGGATTTCTCCTTATTTTGAATAACCAAACATACATTTGGCCACACGGTGTATCTTGGTCTGGCTTTAATCTTGACATCATAATCTACAGCAGAACCAGGAAACTTCAGTTAATAAACAATCAGACAGTATAAATCATCTCACCTAAGAAGCCATTTTCAGATACATTATGGCCATAACTGGTTTTTCAGTATACAGCACTGAAAATGGATCGTGTGGTTCAATATGAACATCATAAAATGAATAAGGGGAAAAACTTCTGTTTTATGTGTGGATGGCTTCAGGAAAAGCTTGATCAACAAGCTGGTTAAGGACAATGTTAAAAACAAAACACAGCAAAACTGCATGGCTAAGATTATAAAATTCATTCTGTTTCTGTAACTCCACATTGAATAAAAAACAGGCAACAAGGGTGAAAGCGCCATAATAAATGGCCATTTGTTGCTGCTTAAAGACTACATTAGTGCAAACACAGCAGGAAATAGTTTCAAGTAAACACATAAAAGTGTGAAGAACATCCCATCTGAAGTACCTGCACTGCCTGGATTATTTCTACCTGGACCATTTCTAGAAACTAAGCTGCAACAAAAAAGTGGGTTTGTACTGGTATATCACAGCCCTCATTCACATACAGCAACTTGGCCCATCCTGTTCAAAGTCAGAATGAACTATGCAGGTATGCAAAGGTTAGCCAACCAAAAAAAAAATCAGCCAAAAAGTTTGTTAATTTGAATAAGTGAAACAAGGCAACTTTAAACAACTTCAACACTGGTAAGCAACAGGCTTCAAAATAAGAGCATTGGTAACTATATGACAAAACCTTATCCAAAACCTCAAGCCAGTCCCGGGCCTAATAATTCTGACTGGAGAACTGTAAATAATTTATGGGTGTAGGAAGAGAAATTGACAGCACTGTGGGAATATCTGTACATTTGTAGCTTTTCTCTAAAAGCTTATAGGAAGTTTTATTGACAAACTTTAACCCTTGACACTCCGAGACACCATGAAAAAATAGCAGGGCAGTGAATGTAATGATGCATTTTCTTTCGAAAAAATGTTCCGAGACTGTGGGAGAAAGTGAGCTACCAATATTTTTTCCCAGAAGAGGAAGACTGAAAGCAGGACTTACTGTACGGCTCCACATTTAACTTGAGTCAGCTTTTAGAAGAACACAATTATATAGATTGCCTTAAAACTCACAGACATGAACCAAAAGCCACGTCAAATTTTGATTTAATGGGAACGCATTAAAAACAGCAAATCTGTGAAGTTTATTACTTGTGTAAATCCCCAAACTTTTCAAACAACCGACACACCTGGACTGTTGCAGGCAGGTGCAAACTGAAAGAAAACTGCCTGAAGAGGCTCGTAAGAGCAAAATGCTGCAAACATTTCAGAAGCTACGGAGACGAGCAGGATGTCTTCCTACCCTTAAGTTATTACTATCCCCTACAGTACAGAAGAGATAAAAGCAGAACTGCTCACTAAATATATACTTTCACTGAAAACATTTAAATGCTCCCAACAAACAGCAGTATATAAAAGATTTTTCTCTGGACTACGTGTATCTAAATGTTGCTTTAAACACACAAAAAAAGACTTACTGCACAACAGCCCTAAACACCCTCAAGAGGAACCAGAGTCGAGGTAAATAATGCAAATAGTTCAATTCTTTGTGCATTATCTTACTTGAGCCAAGCAACTGTGTCTAACAATTTGGATAAAACTGCCAATTATTGGAACATACTAAATGGCTCCAAAAAGGTGCCAGGTGCGGATATGGTAATACTCTAAATAGATTAGCATTAAAACGTACTGTGAGCTATGTTCTCAGTTTAATGAGTTTTAATTTATTCAAATAAGTTTAGAGGATTAGAGGATTTTGCCTTTGCACTGAATGCAAATATAAGAGTTGAACTTCAGAGAATTCATGCTAAACTTTAAACCCACATCCGTGATGGAGACAGAGTATCAACTTTTGGTTTGATGAAAGTGTTTTAATTACAAGCCACCTGTGATGAATAACTGAACTACTAGATGAATTCAGATTCTTAAATGCATCTTATCATTGGAACCATTTAATCTTGATCTTTTGAGATTTGTCAGTGCAACTCAAATGTAATTTCTCTAGTCCAAAAAAACATTTACACAAAAACAACTAAAATCCTGAAATTCTGAAATGAGTTTATAACATCACAAACCAATTATAAACCACAGTACAATACCAACATCTATATGAACATGTCAACAACACTTCCTTCCCGGCCCATCTCAATGAGGATTCACAGATGCAGTATTCCGGTTCAAGGACACTATTCCTATTATTCCCAAACGCCAAAAGACTCATCTGTAAACTGTAAAACATGTTAAACGTTCACCAAACCAATGCTACTTATTACTACTAGCCGTTTGCAGGCTTTACTCGCAAACTACAATTCCCGCTCGTCAACAAGGTGAAAACCAGAGCCATTATAAACCGAAATATACTCAAATTAAAAATGTACAACCCAAGTAGTAATAGGTGTTTGTTGTCATAATAAGTGATTGGTGCTCTGGCACGGTTAGCGATCAGACCGCATGCGAACCGCACCCAAGTCCAATTGAACCACCTCTTCAAGCGAGCCAGAGCACGGTTCAGAACGATCACACCGGACAAACAAACAGATTTTGGAGGTCAAACATTCAGAGTGCCTACTGTGAGTTTACCCTTATTGAAAGAAACTTACTTTGCATTCCAAACATTCATTTATTTTCCCTGGGAGAAGTAATTTTTTATATTTTTATCCAACCGCTTTTGCAAATTCTTCACAGTGAGATAAAACAAACTGGAAAAACACGACGGCCACTCAGGCCATGTTTACACATTTATAGTTTTCAGAATTCTTAAAACATTAACACACAAGACCCTTGGCCTGTAATGTTTTGCATTCATCCAATATTACAATTAATTTTAATCCAATGAATTATAAACGTCTGTCATCTCTGAAATATGGTGCAACATAATTTTGATCTTTGTAGCAGCAAAAATCATGAAATAAACCAACATGTTGAGCAGCAGATGTCTTTGCAGAGTTTAATAGCTCATAAACACATTAGGTTTAGTAGCCACTTCACTTACTACAGTTACTTCAGCAAATGTCCAAGGAGCTCTGAGTTAATTTACCACCTAATCAGCAAAGGACACACCTAAAACGATTACGCGATTTTCAGGGTGCAGCTGTTATCAGCAGAAGGTTATAGAGAGCCAAACCGAGGAGCTACTGCACACAGCAGAGTCATTACAAAGGAAGTGTCACTTAAAAGCAAGCAAAGAAAAAGATATTAAAGACAAGAAAATAAACCTTTGAGCTACACAAATTTGACTCGCATGTCTTTCTGAAATGTGCCAGATCTCAATTTATACACAACCCAAGCCAGACTGCATTCTAAGCACTGCCAGCAGAGGGCACTACAGCAGATGGTCTTGTGCGATCTTTTATTAATGTACAAATAAAAATAGTTCCTACTGAGAAACACTCAGAACACTGAAAAATATTTTAATATAGATGCTAATATTGAACTATAGGAAAAAGCAGAAATAACATTTTATGCTTTGTAGGCATTCTAGTGCAATGGCGCATAATGTTTCTAAGAATTGGGTGATAATTGAGTTGTTTACTCAGAAGTCTATTTGTTGTTTGTGACTCAGACATAAATGCATTGCCATACACTGGTGGTAACAAAAAGTGCATTTCGCATTTTTAAGTGCACTTTATAAAAAATAAAAAAAATCAATAACATCTAACACAATACATATTGAAATTAACGAAATATCATGAATGTGTTTTTCAATGGTTTGCAACAAATACATTTTAATACTTCAAAAAGTCATATATAGTGAGGTTCTAGGTCAATGCACGTAACAGATAAATGTGAATGTTAGTTGAGATGTGTATATGCTTTGACACAACAATCTGAGAACTAATTCAAAACACATGAACACTGATGATGGAAAACCGCATGCTATGATTGGACTGCATGCTTCAGACCGCATGCTGTGATTGGACAAACATTTTATAGTCCAGCAACTTCCACAGAGGATATATACATTTATTTAGATCAATTTACTTAGTGGTTGCCATCAGGATGTTAAGAGACCCTCAGCTAGAATAGCAAAAAATATTTTTAAATTACATTATTAACCAACTACTGCATTTCAATATCACATGCTAATAATAAATCAACAGTCATCTGTAAATCATTATAATGCAGTAAGTTTCTTATGGCCATAATAAAAATATCTTAATCTCCTGATGGTTCGTTTTAAATGCTGACTTGACAAATCAATACCTTTAATGTCAAGCTCACACCAGACGGCTCTATGTTATCATCCTTGTGCATAACACAACTGATCACACACTAGTCAGATAGACCACAAGAAAAGTGCACACCAGACAACAAGACATGCAAATATAAAACTAGCTGGAGCGTGTTTAAGTAGCGTGCTCACAAAAAAACAAAACTGTAGGCAATGGACACGCACTACAATCTATGACTGCTTGTCAGTGATATCAAATGTAACAAGCTGGAGATGTGTGTTGTGCATTCAGAGTAACCAACACCTTAGATGGATGTCAAGATAAATCAAAAATGTGGAGTGTTAATGGAACTCCAGAACCAGGAGTGAAAACCACTGGTTAAAGACATGGAAACCTCAACCGAGCTTTTGTTCAGATGTAATCCATTTCCACAAACCCATTTTCACAAACAGTTCCAGTCTTTTCCAACATGCTAAAATACACAGTACAGTAACTGCTATGACATGACATGAAACATCACTTTATCTACCTATGGTATATTACTGCACAGCTTCCATAGGTTGACAGGTAATGTACAAGAAGTTCAAAGTTTATCTATTGTTAAAACTTTACCCTGCTATACAGGAAAAACACAAAATCTCATTCGATTCCTCAACAATAAAACAAGACATTTACAACATATTTAACCAGCATTGCTCATTAGACAACATAACACTGCTGGGTCTATGGAAACATTCAAGTTTGCAATTCAACAAAAAAAAAAGGCATTTGTCCACATTCTACATTGTTATAGTTCTGACACCTTGTGTAACTTTAATCTACCAAAAATGCCAAAGGTTTAAATAACATCCAGAAGTTGTTCTAGATAAAACATTCATTTGCATGAGGTCAGTATTTGTTTAGAATGATAAACTATAACGTTAACAGAGTTCAGCCCAGGACACAATCCAGTGTTTGAACAGATAATGGTAGCAGGAGAAACTGTAATAACTAATGAGGCTTTGGGAGGGTCTACAGTCCTCGACGCCCTCTCATGCCCAAATAAATACGAAAGCATGAAAGTCTAAGCAGATGACAAAAATGCTAAACAACAGCCTATGAGTACAGTTGCATGGGGGCTTGTGAGACCAAATAATACACTAAATAATCTTAATATTTTGCTGATTCGTTAAATACACATGACAGGGTGAATATGGCAACAACACAGATTTTATAACATAATTCAAATAAATACATCAGGAACTTAAGAGGACTCAATAGAGCACATCCAATACACCCATATGGATCCTGCAGCAAATGTGTGTTGGAATGTAATTTTATGGTGTATCTGGAAACATCAAACAATAAGATGAACACGTGTGCTCGGACAGCTAAATACAGAAGCATCTGTTTAAACACACTCACTTGTTTCTAAGAACCTGCCAGGCCGCTTCAATATCAGCATACAGGTTCTTCTCGGACGGTTTCCCGGTACTGACCCCATAACCCGAGTAATCGTAGGAGAATACGTTGCAATTGATCCTGGATCCCAGGCCGATGTAGAAGCTGCACATCTGGCCCAGATCCACGGCGTTCCCGTGCGAGAACAGCAGCGTGTAGCGGCTGCTGGGCGCGCATCGGACGAACATGCACCCGACCCGGTTCCCGCGACTCGTTCGGGTGACCAGAACCTCGACGGCGTCGAGTTCTCGCTGCGAGTACTGCCAGTCCGCGCGCTCGGTCAGGTGCAGGCTCGACGCGCCGCTCGCGTCCGTGTGGACGGAGTACGTGGGCTCCGGCGGCAAAAACGCCAATTTGGCCGCGATGCGACTCGGGCAGGGCGGGCAGCAGAAGAGCCAGCACAACTCGCCTAGGGAGAAGCTGTTCATTCTCGGGCCTTGCTCGGGCATGGAGAGAGACGCGGCGTGAGAGGACGGCGGCGGCTTCCGGGCGCGCGTGGGGTTACCAATAAATACAAATTGCGAAAATTGGTCTCGAGGATGCTAGCAAAGCCTTGCTATGAGGTTTCGGGTTTGAGGTGGTTGGTTGGACGGATCGATGCGGTCGCTAGCATTTGATGTTTAACATTTTAAAAGCGTTTCGATACGCCGCGTCGAATATAGGTTGAAATGTTTAAATAAACGATTATTTACGCATTGCGTTCAGCGTCAAGCTAATCATACTCATAGCATGTAAGCTGCCATTGCTCCCGCTACCAATGACCAAATATGGGGTTTTCCGGTAAGGGCGGATATCCGGCTCCGGCTGCATGACAGTGACATCACGAGTCTGCATGACTGTCTGCAGAACACTAATGGTGTATCACGCGCCACATTAGAAACAACATTAACATAAATGTGACAAGAATCAAATTAATAAACAGTTGTGGTGAATATAATTGTGTTGTCATGCATTACTCTGAAAGATGTCTTGTTAAGATTACGTAAGAATAAGGGCAATATAATGTAAAACCCCAACAGAGATTTTGATATTTAACTTTGTTGTGAGTGTTTTTCATTCCCATGGTATTTAAAAAGTATTTCAGTAATCAGATCTCAATGTGATATAGTGAGATATATTCTGATGTGAGTCAGAACATTACAGAATTTCATAACTGTAACACTTTGAGGAAAAATGTTTAGCTCATAGCCATAGACATCAGAATATTACTCATGGGAATGTCATAAATGCAATGGGGGGAGAAAGAGGGGTGGGGGGGCTGGCTCTGCATTCCTCATATTCTCACCTAATCAGTCAAAAGCATATGGTGTCCGGGCAGGAATGGATTTATCACACCCCAGAGGATGAAGCACATTTAATAGATAGCAATAATTTGCTGTTCGGCTGTGGAAATGTACAGTGGGACCTGCTCTGAAGAAGTGTGGATGTATGGAAAATGCGTTTGGAGCTGATTGCTGAGACTCCACCTGTGTTATATTTATAAGGAGATAAGGTGCCCCCATTTACTGTGCATAACTTCACACTTCTACAGAAAAACACACTGTGGTCATAAGAGCAGGAGGTCCGGCCGCGTTTTGTTTAGCATGGCTTCACCCTCACACTGTAATTCCCCAACCATGTGCGTTTATTGGGTAGAAAATGCACCACTTCATTTGTACAGCAGTTTAGCTGAAACTTTTAGTGGAACCTTTGAAATTATGTGATTTTAGCTTTAATGAATAAAGACACCATGATTCAGATCATGTCAATGCATTAAACTTTTGAGTTTAACAAAGAGTCAAAATACACAAAGTGCATTTAGCAGATTACCGCACATAGTTAAGTGCGAAAGCATTTAAAGCAATTTTCGTAAATAGCTGCGATACCAGACCTTCAAAAGTCATAGTTGGTAAATCACAAAGTTTCCTCACTTTTGATGTGGCTCGTGAAATTGAGTTTTATATCTGCAGGTCTGAATGAAAGAACAGACTGGATCTGGATTAAGACCTTTGACTTCTCTGATCTCAGGAGACCTGAGCATGTCAAATTCAGGTTTTAAATCAACACTATCAGAGTCATCTGAAGCTCACAGGATTGGCTTTTAATGCGTCACAATGCGTCGCTGTGCGAAAACCTGCATAGCACAGAGCAAAACCACAAACTGATGTTTTCCACAGCATCCGTTTTCATGGATTAAGATTTCAACAGGTCATTTTATTCTCTACCACAAATGAGTCTGTTTTTATAAGAACATTTGTCTGTGATGTTTTAGTTTAAAGAGCTGAAATATAACCACTCTTAATGAACTTAAAGTGCTTAATTATTCAAGAATATGTCTAAATAAGAATTTTAGATATTTTAAGGATCATTAAAATATATTGTGACATTATTGTTGTAACATCTAAAAACATTTCCTTACTAGTTCTCATTACTGTATGAAATGAGTATATATCATGGTATTTTTGTATTTATTTTCATGTTAATTTAAAAGGTGGATGGGTGCTTAACTGTAAAACAACTGTTAATTGTCCCAAGGGTCATTATCTTAATTGTATTTTTTATATGTATTGTATTCATTTATTTATAAAGCACTGTATAGGCTATACATAAAAATATAAAATGATGGAGAAATACGATACAAATAAAGATAAAAATAAAACTGATTAATGTATCAAAATGTGAAAACAAGTATGATTTAAACCAGCCCTTAAAGGTGTTTAAGGCTGAGGATGATCTAACCTCAACAGACAGACTTGTAAATGTAAAAACATAAAAAGACAAGCATTGTTCAATCTCTGAAGCATTAACTATAACAACACATTTCACACACTGTCAAATGAATACATGCTAGACAAAATGCTTTTAAAAGATTATTCATGTGTTTGGCACTCTGGACTGACATGTAACTGCTTATGATCTGGGGGGAGCATTTTTGTCACATCATTAAATGTGGTGAAGCATTTTGATTTGATGACTATTACCTTGTCATTGGTATCCTAAAAGAAACGTGCACCAAAAACTACACTTCAACCTTCATTAAGAAATGTTGAAGAATCTTTACAGAATTTGTTTCATTTTAACAAATAACAACTTATCTGTTCTTCAAACAAAGCTATCATACAGCACTGCAGATGAGCATTGCACACATTCTTCCTGTTGTGTTCTTCCAGTTGTCCATCTGTCATTGTTTATATCACAACATTATATGAGCTTATGTTGACAACAAACTTCAGTAATCAAATCAAGGGTACGATACGCCATTGCACAGGAAAGTAGCATTTACAAGAAATAAACATTGTGATGTCACATGGTTACTTTTTATATTTTCTTACTATGTGCTTTGGGCTGGACATTACCACAATATCCCAGCAGGATCTGGAGTTCTGGCTTCAAGCACTGCAGCAATATCCGGATCACTCAACATAGCACATTGTGAAAAATTTTTCACAACTCATGACACTCCGATCTCTGCGTTAATAGAACGAGACAGTGGCGAAATTCTCCAGATGGTGCAATAAAAGAGGCTTTATTCAAACAGACAGCAATCGACTGGCAGCTTATACTAGCAATGTCTGGAATGCTTTGTTTGCATAAATGCCATGTTTCTGTTTGATGGATTAGATCAGCCGAAGGGCTCTCACCAACCAAGTGAGACCCCTGACTGATCCTTCATGTCTAACTATAACATTTAGCATCTGATACTGTCATGGTAGAACTGTTAGATGGCTTTTGGGAAGCTTTTCTGACACGGTAACAATGTTTGTGTAAAGATGTAGGGCTTTGTGCCTTAGCTTTGACAGCGTTGTGTGGGTCTGGTTTTGGGAAATTGGAAACAGAAATGTTTGTAAGCTGAGACTTTGTTGTGCTAATGTTGTTCAATAAAGGGTTAGCAACAGTTCGCATGTACTTAAAGTTACTGTGGAGATGATAGAAAATGTAACAATATTTGGAGACCTCAGCAACTGTGTGACTTAAGTAAGAAGATAAGTGGACAAGTAAATGGTGTTGTTTCCAGAACTTAAAATAGACAGTTACAGCAACTTCCATTCTGTTGAAAAGATTGAGATAGCTGGTCACCATGTGGGATGTTATGAGACGCTGGTGTGCTGTCCACAAGACTTTTAACAGCTAACACAACCAGCAAGACTTACTTGGTCCACCAGGATCACCAGAAAGAAAATGTGTTGACCAGCTTGAGCAAGTTTTTCTGGTGATCAGGACGACCAGTCTGACTAGCACCAGCCATGGAAAATTACATTTGTAATTTAGAAAATTACAGAACACAATGATTACAATGACATTAATTCTGTATTATTTAGCATGTATTCTTGATCCTATTAATGTCATGTTGTAGGAGATTCAATAATCCAAAGCACTCACCTACACTGCCTCCTATAGCAACAGCATTCAGAAATTATATCATCTAATAGATTTTTTAAAAATGTATTATATATTTTTTATATTCCTATTGCCTCCCTAGGATTGTAACCGATGCATAGAAACAGGCAGACAGCATTTACATGGTAAAACACTTTTTTTAAAGTTACTTGTATAATCATTTATACCCACAAAAATGGGCAGAAGAAAAACAAACAAAATTATAAGAAAAGAAGAAAAATTACTGACATGTCAAAATTTCAATTTTCTTATCCCACTTTCAGAGCATGGATTTATTGTGTTATACACATTCTGTATTAAAAGTGAAAATAGCATTTTCTTGGGCCAGGAAAATTGTCCATCACACCTCTGTCCCAGGTTCTCAAGGTAAGTAATGTTGTCTTCGGATAGCTGTAAACATTGTGGAGAAACCTCAGTTTGCCTCAGTGATCTTTTCTTAAGTAGTGATCACCAACACATGATTTCACACTGAAAAGTAAAGAATGTGACCTCACATTCAAGAGAGATAATACAACATCTCACATTACACACATACAGACAGCACATCCAGCTTCACTGACATCCTGAATCTTACCAGAACACTGATAGAGCTCCACTAATGAATGCAGGATTTCCTGACTTCCCAAAGCTGGGAGTCAAACACAGACCAGTACCAGATAACAAATAACAGAATAAAGTGTAGCTGATTATTCAGGGCCTCCATAATGGATAATGAAATCTCTATGACAGACTGGGTAGTAACACTTTCTTTTTATACAGATAAAACATAAAAGAAACATACAACTGACTACACAACATTTTTTTACAATGTTTCAAAATCCAGAGATGTGCCTTGCTGTTTACTGCCTATATATGCAGCTGCCTTCTGAGGCAACATCCCTACCAAAATGGAGCATCATTTGAACAGAAATCGATAAATTTGGAACGCTCAACATAAGCAACAAATGTGTTGAGTCATCCAGTTGTACTGATACTGGAGCATGAACAAAATAGCTAAAATATTTAATGATAAACTTTTTGAGTGACAGGTTTTCTGTTGAACTTTCCACAGATTTCTGTAAGCAGAAATTCTGTGTGGGTCTAGTCTTGACTGACATGTTACAAAGTTAGCTGTCTAAAGTCAGTAGAGCACTATCAACTGTGTTAATCTGACGGAGCAATCCACAGCGGCCTCTCCGCTAACTCTATTTTACAAAACTCCGCTAACTCCATCTTACAAAACAAATSTATAACACAGCTGAAACCAGCAGGGGGAAAGTTAATATGATTTTGTCTATCAAAAACCTGTTAATGGTTTTTTTCGTAACCAGCTTTGGATGCACAAAACCAAACAGGGCATGACCCGATCCTGTCAGATTTGACAATATAATACGTGAAACATCAAACATCACATTGGTAGCATTCCAAATCAAGACTAGGATTTGACTGAATAGCTGCAGGCCTGAGCCAAAAGAGCATGAATCATTTACTATATATTTATAATGCTTCAATAACTCCAGAAGCTCAGGCAAAGTCATGCAACAGATATCAATGATAGCATGCAGGGACGATAAGTGAAGAAGTCAGACGTCATGTGGTAGCAGAAAGGAGAGGTGTGACCCCTGCAAAACATCTCAAGTTTCTCTACAAAACATCTCAGATGTCACCCTAGCCTTCAGACAGCTTAATCAAAGAGCGCATCAAAGCACGAAGGAATGCAAGAGCCATCTTAAAAGTGCTTGTGCATTAAATTGAAAGGCACGCAATGAACTCAATTTAACTGTTATTTATGCTTCTAGCCAGTCAAGTCACGTCATGCTTCATGCAGGAAGAACATAACATTTAGATTTTGACAGTGTACAAAAATGCAATTATATGACGAAGTGATGTGGTCTCTTGGTGCGCTCGCATGCTTGTAAAGAGAAAACATGATTTGCACCCTTCAGGTCCTGTAAAAAAGATTGTATTTACAAGATTAACAGTAGAAAACAGTTCTTTTTAAATGTAATTGTTGGCTTATGTTGGGCTGGCCAATATGTTGCGGTCTTGAATTTATGCCATCCAGCAGCATTACAATACACAGCGACAGAAGTTTTCAGTTACCAGCTTCTTCGTAGAAAAGTGCTATTTCTAGTCAGCTATTATCACTTATATAGGGATGCAGTGACACAGCGAGTGATATTTGGCTGGTCATGTGATCTTAACATGGTGGCCTCCATAAGTCGACTTGTTCCATTTAAAATAAAATAGCTTTTATCAGGCCGTTATGTTACTCATCTGTTTAAAAAACATATTTTTTAAAATACTATTCTTTGCTTATGGTGTACTATGCAATTCTGTAAATAAGAGAAAAAAGCCTTACTTTTTGAGTAGTTGTTGTA
>JAZGTK010009372.1:0-17328 GCA_036877625.1 Ambastaia sidthimunki | reverse complement strand
ATAACGCTAAACGTGTGTAACTAAATGTGTGGGAACGTTACAAAAACATGAGTACCATCATGAGTACCTCACTGATACAAGACAAGCTTTGCCTGAAAGTCTTACATCCACTTAAGTGTCATTTACCCACTGCTTTGTTCATGTAATTGTTTTTTACCTTATTTGGGTTTTAGTCACATTTTTAAAGAGCAAAATTTCACAAGCTTGTATGTATCAGTGCTGCCCTCTGGTGATTGTAAGCAGTCCAGGACCGTTAATAAAATCTTAACAATAAAAGGCTGTTACTCTCCATTCATCCATCCAATAGATTTTAATGCTGAAAGAATGAAGATGTCTGTGCAAGACCAAACACTACGAGATCAGAGACATTCATGGCTCATGAGATGCTGCTGTCCAAGGTGCTGATATGTGTCTTATCTGTGTGTTATCTGTGTGTCAGTAACTCTGAAGGCCCTCTGAGCTTCTCAAGGCTCTTTGCTGAAGCTGACTCACAAAGACTCGTGAAGGACACATTTCTGTAAGTCTGTGATAAAGACGCTCAACGTGACGCAGTGGCTTGATCTCAGACTTTTCATCTCTGTGCAGCCTTGAAAGAAATCAGTCAGTTGTTTGTGACAAGAAGCCATTAAAATATGACAAACACCCAGAAGTTCAGAGTTCTGGAAAGGCAACACGGTTCTTTCATGTTCCTCTACGTACGAAACATCAGTTAGGTGTGATGTGAAAAATATTTCCCTTTGGAGTTCCAAACAGAGGTTTAGAAGAGCATGTTTATATAATTCGACCAATCACAACACTAGAATAAGCTTATATAAACTGACTACGTAAATGCCCCTTCTAGCAGTGCAGAAAATTTAACAATGATACTATCCACCCTAGGGGGGCCCCTAAAACAAGACTGTGAGATGTTTACACAACCTTTTAAAGCACAAATATTCTTAGTGCAGTCAGATCTGGTTCCATTGAACATGTATTATTTTTCAAGGCCAGTATCACTTTACTGCAAAGCTTTTATGCACAAGCAAAATGTGATATTTTATTCTATTGCTGCTATAATCTGTCTGTACTCCAGCATCTCATGTGTAATTCCAGCAGGACGTGTTTGGTGTCTCACAAAGGTCACAGGTAATGGACAAACAATCAATAATGTGCATTTGTGTAATGTTATATGTTATCTGAAATGAGTCTGGGATAATAATGATTCTAATAATTGGATTTCAGTGCTAATGTACTTTTAAAGCATTATAATACACAAAATAGTATATGCGCATGTGCTGTGTGGAGATTTTATAATAGTTCCTTTTAAAAAGATGTTTTTAACTGAAGCTTCCTGTTTCAGATTCAAAAACTGGCTTCATATCCTGTTCATATCCAATTTTAAGGACCCAAAACATCACATCATAGTACATATTTTTCTGCAGTAAAATCAGCCTTACATTCATTACAATTAAAGTAAAAGCAGTATTTAGTTGGAAACGTAATACAAATTTGCACAATGATGAACAACCAAAAATACTCAAAAGTAACAGCAAGCACCACTAACTACTTTATCAACACAGATTATGATCAAGTTCTAAGCAAAGGTCAATAAATACATGGACACAGTCACTCCAGATGTATCTGTCCAAGTCTAATTTCATCACTCAGAAGGTCTTGTCATGATGTAACAGCCCTGAAGTTGATCCTCTGGAGAAAAGCCAAGAAAATGTCTATTCGTGCCTCAGATTAAACATCATGCTTTAAACCATGTTGTCCTTGAGATTCTTGATCTTAAAGACAAGGTTACAGGAAGTGAAAGAGTTCGATAAAACTAGACACTATATCCAAGTAAATCAATCATTTGGTTTAGCCTCTGACCTATGACTTTAATTATGCAGCCAACTCTATTCTTTCAAATATAATGTGCGTAATGAGGCTAATAAGGACCTTTATATCTGCTACACAAGTAAGGCTCTCCCCACCTATGCAAGCAAAACCCACTTCTGTCTTCAAGCCACTGGCACCTAGCCAACAGCATGTACAAGATTAATGGCCCGGGATAGAGTACAAGGACAAAATGTGGCACTAAGCCATCTGACTACAATTCGAGCAGCTCTGAGCACTCAAACATAAACTTCACAACCCATTTAACTTCTGTAATTTGATGCATTTTTAAAAATGTATGTTGGGATGAAGTGTAAAATTCTCTAAATGTACAACAGTGCCAGTACGTGACAAGCAGAGCGGATGCCCTGAAATGGCTTGAATCAAGAACAAGCATTAAAAATGAAATACGATTAATTATGATTTTATGTTCAGACATAATATCTACACAAATGAAGCAGCAACGTGTCTGAATCCCAAACGTAGATGCTTAATTCAAGCTTGCTTTCATAGATCTGCATGCATGAAGCTTAACAATGCAGTGAGTCTGTCTGGACCATCTCAGAATCCATCCACACAGTCCTGATGAAGGTCAGTCTAACAGAAGAGCAGATGGGCTCATTTTAGCCGTTTCTCTTTGCAGTGCCCTATAAATCTACCAGCTCAGTGGTTAATCAATTTCTCTACAGCTGCCTGTCTTAGCGCTTAGCTCAGAGACAAGCATAAACCTTCATATGTTACTAACATCTCCTCCACTGATAGCTGTCACACTGAGAGGTCATCTTAGACCCCAAACTAGACTGAAAAATATGCGCTCAGCACATGTTTATTTACAGATATACTAAAAGAATTTAATTAAATAGAAGGCTAATGAGGTTTTGGATCTCTTCTGAAGCATTTGTTATAATTGCTCGCAACCCAGTTTGAGCAGATTGCTTTGCTCCTCTGCTAGCTCAGTGTCTGGGCGTCCTGCTGATTTAATAAAGCGGTACAGACTGAAATGACTTTAAAGATCACATGCAATATTCATTTAGAGTTTTATTCTTTTTCATTTTTGTCTTTTTAGATTCAGAAATGAGATATGATACAATGTGGAGGGTTCCAGTGTGAGAAACACATTTATTTTTTCTTGGGGAGCTGAGCTTTGTTTTAAAATGACATCTACACGTTAGCGTAGCTAACACGGAACGTTCTCAGAACGTTGGCTAACGTTCCCTAAAAGTTCTCTCAACGTAAACAAAAACGTTCTTGTAGTAACGTTAGTAGGTTTTTTTACCGTTATGTATCATATATCAAAAACGTTATTCTTAAGTAGTTAGTGGAACGTTTTCAAAATAACTTTCAAAACAACATTTGTAACGTTTTGCAAGTATACTGGAAACGTTAGGGAAACGTTTATGCAACATTTAATCGTTAACTAAACGATAAATCTGTTTTCCAATAGCAACTTCATCACAGCATAAAAATGTTGTTATATTGCCATGATGACATGAATTCACTGCAGAGTAACAAAACTGATCAAACATTGAAACGCTGCAGCGTCGCGCTGGATGTGAGCGTCTCTTACCTCCGATGTTTCCGGCAGCTGAACGGAGAGAAGGAGCTTTTATTCCGCCTTGAGGAGATGCTCCTGGTCGGGCTGCCGTCCTCCACCTCCTCCACGTTTAACTGCGGTATGATCTGTCCTCCTACGGTACAAGCCATTTTCCTCCACCGTGTGGGAAAGTTCAGCTCAGGACTCAGAGATGAAGACGGGACGTGCTGTCTGTGGAGCTGGAAATGGGCTGGACTGCAGGGGTTGAGAAGCTGGAGGTGAAATAACTCAAAAGACATGATGCTCAGTTATGATGCTTCATCATGTAAAGTGCTAAAATCAAATAAACTAAAGAATAATAATCACCTTATATTTAGTTAAGACGCTATAGGTGCAACTATTGTCACTGTAAACCATTAACATTAACCTTGAAGCTTTTAAAATATTATACCAAGATTTCGAGATATGTTGTTTTGTGACTCTTTTGTACAGTTTGTAACGTACACCATGATCATTTTAAAGAGTTTGTTTAAATGAGTTGAGCAAGACTTCTGAACCAATGAAGATTTTAACCTGTTTAACAATTCGGAAATTGTAATACGTGCTCTCTGAGTCTCCACGTGTTTGAGTGATGCTCAATTATTCACTCTGTAAACTGAAATCTGGTCTGAGTAAATTCAGTCAAAAAATTTTTTGACATAAGTTTTTTTTTTATTTAGCCCTGGTTCATTGCACAGGTACTGTGTGCAAATAAACCTTAAACCTTAAAGAGACCTTAAAGAGATCTATTACTTGTATGTCTGAGGGAGTCGTAACCTAATACACAAATAGTAAATAAAACAGACCTTTCATATTCTAGCAAATTGCATTTTCTCATTTTTATTTAATACGTTTAATTAACTTATTTTAACATTCTTTAAACTTATATTATTCCTGGATCGGTAACTGTTGTGAGTGGGACAGAAGCTTAATAGTTGCTTTTCTCAGTATAGCTACTAGTTCCCTTAAATGACCAGTAGAGGGCGCAATTGCACTGACCGTGTTTGGGCTAAATCTTATGAGATCATTTTATTGTAACTAGTGAGAGACATAGAGGGCGCAAAGATTAAATATTTCAGCAATACATGTGAACAGAATAGACAGGAGGTCGTGATGGACTGAAATATAAAGGATTATGTTTCTTTTGTATAGTAGATTTGAGTGTTCTGGTGCGCCGTGTTAATCATTTGTCAGCCTGAATGACAGTGAGAGGGAGAGAACGATTACACCACAATGGAAGGATTAAGGAATGAATAATTAACTTTTATATTATTATTCTTTCCTCATCAGAACCCGGAGAACTTCCTCAAATTATTCCAAACTTTATGTTTTGTGGCATCCATCTTGGATGATTGTCACCACATTTTTTCAGCCATATCACAATGCATTCAATTGCCTATATACATACGTGTGTGTGTGGATGGATGGATGGATAGAGAGAGAGAGAGATATGACATGAACAGAGAAACATTGTTTCATTGGCTTGCCATTGAATGCTTTATTACAAACCAAAGGAAACTCATTATTACACTGTACAAATATACATTTGAAATAGAGGGAAATATGTACAAGGCTTTTGTCTTTTTACAAATGAAAGAAAGCCAGGAAGCTTTAAAAAACACTGGTTTCCTCACTCATGCGGTCTTAAAACACCAGACTGAATTATAGAGAGCACAGCTGTGGAAGTCTTTGACCATTAATATTTCATTTAATGTTTATTCAGTATATTGAAATTCTATGTTGATACAAAACGTCCCTTATTTACATTAATACCTTTTTTAACCAAAACTTTTTTCATTATATGTTTTTTAGAATATAATGTACTGATATTAGCATTTAACCAAAATACTTGTCTGTCTCTAGCTATCTGTGTCATGCAAATCCATTGCCAAGCGTTTATATGCACATTCGTTCAAGCGACTGTATGCAGTGTGTTTAACATTAGAGCTCAGCATTCAAACCATCCAGCTGTAACTGATCAAACACAAACTCAGCTGAGCCATGCGTCTCAGCACATACCAACAGCAGACTCTTACAAAAACAGCGGGGAGCTAGGGCAGGCTAATATTACTGTACTGTACTTTACAGTACTTTACTGTACTTTACAGTACTTTACTGTATTTCTTCAATTCTCCTGTGTGTGGAAAGAGACCTCAAAGGCGGAGAATCGATGAGACTGTGAGCCGAAACTAAATCAATGAAACCCAGAGCTCACACATCAGTGTTCTTACACATCTGAACTAAAGGTTGTTGATCTCTTCTGAAGGATTTGGATGAATAAGGTTAGACTTTGTTTTTTTTGCTTCTTCAAGCATGAAGATCTGTGATAACATCTGAGTCTGTTTCACGCACAGAGCATCAGGATGGATATTTCCAGAACATTGTTCTGTCCCACACGATCTGTCACTTTGAATACGTTCTGACATCTTGTTTAATCATCTAATTCGGTCTGAGGAAATAAAAACAAGACTGTCTCTTTGAGGGGAGAAACTCATGTCACGTTCCCCTGCTGTTTATAAATATGCTCTCGAAACACAGCTGGCTGTCGCCGTGGATTCTAGCGATCCTACGAGCACTAAACGTCATTCAACTGTATCAAACTAAATAAAAACGGGTAATAAAAAATGGAAAACCAATTTTTCTTTTAGGAATGGCATTAGTGACTTAATAAAATTAGGTTAAAAAAGACTGCTGGTTGTGGTGTAAAATAAATAAATCCTACGGTAACTTATTTCAGCATAATGTAAAGCTTCTAACCTACTGTACTGTAGCTACAATAATGTACTGTTTGCTAAATACGCAAAAAACTAAAAGAGTCTAAATGGTAAATAAGAGAGAAAATAGCCAGCTATACAATATTAAACACATTCAAAAGATTTCTCATTCATAGACCCAGGCAAAATCTGCACACTTTTACAAATTTTCTGTGTGGATTTAAGGAGAAAATTGGCAAAGGTCTCCAGGATTCATTTAAAACTGGTAAACTGACTTGAGAGTTCTTATTTGCAGATATAAGTATTATAAAATTAGCCAAAACACTGAATAAACAAACACGAGAGGGGCTGGAGATGTGTAGAACTTTGTAAATGACGGGTGTTCCAATTCTGTGGAGATCTGAGGAGCTTTCTGTTAAGTTCTGCATGGACAGATTCCATCTGGGCCTGATCGTTCAGTTTCATTTGAATCACAACACAAAAACTGAGCATTTCGTTTCATTCAAACAAACAAATGCAGAACAAGCCTGTTCCGACATCATCCAACTTGCATCCAATGGGACACATCAACCAAAAATATGATTTCCCAAATGATACAATCAACCCAATTTCTGAAGATACTGTTTATATTATCATGAAGAAACATCTAAACCTGTGAATAAATGCTTTAAAGGGGACACACATTACAAATGATTAACATACCGCTAGATACTTAAAATGAATATTTATACAGTATGGACTCTTATAAAGTATGGAGTACTCTGAAGATAAACAAACAAATCTACTGTTTCTTGTGTTGTGGTGTGTTGGTTCTCCTTGTTTTGGGCCAATCAAAACGTCTGTGCCCAGCGGGTGACCTGCCATTGGCTGTTGAGGTGTGATGCCTGCAGGGCTGCCTGGCAAATTCTGATTGGCTGAGGAAATGAGTGGCAGGTGTGAGTCCTTGTGGGGGCAGATGAGCGGGTGCTGGAGAGAGTCCTCTAGACTGCGATTTTCTTTTAGGTCTGTAGCTGTCAGTTCCAAATAAGCACAAACAGCAAGTGTGTGTTCAGGCATACAAGCTGTCTGGCTTGGTAAAAGCAGAGCTGCAGTTGTGTCGCCTTTGTTTGTTCAAACCCAACAGAACACAACAAGCAGCAGCCCCTCCTCCACATTTCAGATTCACTTCTGATCTACTTTAGCGTGCACATTAGCACCAAAAATAAAAACAGTAAAGGGGGTTGTAGTTAAAAAAAGCGTCCCTGTTTCCTCATATGGTTTGACGCCACCTGTGAAGACTGTAGAAGAACGTGAACTGTTTCAGCTGATGTCTTTGCGTGTTTGTGTGTTTAGTCCGCAGGTATTTATTTTTAAACAGTCTGGAATGCCTTTGTTTGGGCAGGAATCATCACAGGCGTGGCACCCATCCTTGCCAGGTTCCCCGGGTTGAGCTTTGCCGGGCTGGGTTTAGGGCTGCTGCCAGGCCCTGCAAGTTTCGGTACCACGTGGTTATATGCTGGTGGTACCTGGGTGAAGTTTTCAGGCTGTCCGTCCTCTTTAACAGAAGCTACCACAGGGAGCCGGGGCCTGGGGCCACGGGGGACGCTGTTGTGCACCATAGACTGAGTGGAAGAGGCCCCGGAGCGAGAACTACCAGACCGGGAGGAGGAGAGCGAATTAGGCTTCACAAGTTTGGCCTTAGGAGCCTCCGCATCCTCCCTGTTTCACAAGCAAGAGAGAAAGACTGAGATATTTTCTCCTGCATTTTCACAAATGCAGGTATAGCTGCTTGGCTGCAACGTTGTAGCTCTGTTATGTATCACTCGAACAGAAAATGTGTGTATGTGTTTATCTTCCTGTTGTAGGTGTTGTTAATGCTTAATCTTCCACAAAACGTCTATAATTCACCCTGACAGCTGCAAATTAGCCCAGACATGAATACAAGGCAGCAAAGAGAAACAGAGTTGCTGCTTTAACAAGCATTATACACTGTGTCAAGACCAAATGTTGCAATAACATCAAATATATCATTTTTTTTACCTTATTTCATTAGGCGCATCCTCCTCTTCATACTTCTTTTTCTCCTTTTTACGGAAAACAAGCCATACGATGAAGATGATGAGGAGCACACCGAAGGACACGCCCACCACGGCGCCAGCCACCACGCCCATGCCCCGTACATCTGAAGAACAGTGACATCATCAGTGACATCATCACAGCTGTTTCGATTTTATATTTATTCTAATTAGCAGAACAAAAACAGTGCTAAAAACAAATGTCATTATTACTATTGCTTATGCATAAAATTAAGGCTTTGTTTAATTTTTAAACTAGCTGTAACTTGGGCTTTGTTTACTTATACCTTAGCAACCAGATACCGCAGCATTGCCCTACAACTCACCCAACTAACAATTTCAGGTTGTAAGAATGTTTCCCTAACGTTTCCATAAAGTAACAAATAACACTAAAAATGCAACAAGCAAGTAACAGGCAAGTCTCTGCATTGCAGATACCCGACAGAGTGTGTGTTACTGTGAGAATCCTCCAGCAAACAGCCGAGGGTTAATCAACATACTGCACTCACCAAGTTTCTTTAAAAATATGACGTCCTTTGCATGAATAAAACTGTGTTCTATAATGAATTATTTATTCTAATTCTATCATGTGATATTTTATAATGCGGCAGGGCTGTTTGAGAAAGGAAGGAATTACATCAATGAACACTATGATGAAGACACAGATTTTTTTTTAGTACTACAATGGTTAGCACAACAGGTTCAGAGTTAGTGATAAAGCAGCAGTAATTAATAAAAATGTTGGAGGCAAGACAACACAGATGAAGCAAAACAAAAACTCATGCATAAGTAATATAATTTGCATAAAACCTTTTCATCTTTGCTTTATCAAAATGCCTCAACCCTCTTACAAACACACAATGCGAATACTCTGGATGATACCGTACTAGTGTACCACTCTATTTTAGTATGCAAATATGTATGTGGCTGACCTACTACATTTGCCAAAATGCGCTGTACATAATCAAAGCGCCCTCTGTATATATCCCATAATGCTTTGCTCTAGAGCTTCCGTTTTCAGTGTGACAAATACACCAGAGGAAATATCAAATGCATTCTTGATATTGACTCAATGCGACACCAGAACCACATTTAACACATTTTTGATTGAACTGGAAAATAATAATAATATAAATATTTCTTGACTTGCTGCATTAAAAAAAGACAATTATGTAGCATATCACAGTTTAAAACATTTATCATTGCATACTATCCAGTCTGATACTGGTATCTATTTTTAGAAAACAATAGGCTGTAAAAAACTCCGCTGTATGAAGTATGTTGGTATCATTTTGAACATATGGGCCATCCACAGCCACAGATACTTACAGTGAACTTTGACCTCTTGAGTGCAGCTTTCCTCACCGACATCATTGCTGGCGGTGCATTTATAAAGACCTGCACTTTCACTTGACAGATTTCTCAACGTCACAATCTCAGGGTTCTTAAGATCTACAAAACATTAAGTCACACATTATTTCATCGTTTACGGGTTTTTATTTGTAGTGTACAGCAATTTCACTTTCAGTGAGGACATAAAACGTTAATGGAACGTTGTCAGGTTGCTGGTTGGGACAGAAACATGATGAAAATTGTGTGTTTATCCAGTTAAAAATTGTAGGTTAAGATTTTTTCCTCAAAACTTGACGTGATTGAACATGAGCATATTTTGGAAAATTACCCATAAAGCCCTACGAGGCTGGTGAAGAGTTGAACGTACGTTACTTTCACATAAGTCATCTCTCCTATCCGATCTCATAAGAGGGGCTAATTGAGGAGCTAGTGAAGCATGTGGGGCGAAAACTGCTGATGGAATTGGTGTAAATTTAATTTGAGAATGCTTGCAGTGTTAAATTGGCCCTCTTGTGTCTTCATCTATTTTCTGCTCCTCCAGAGAGCAGACGTCCACATGATTTACTCCTCACACTTGGAACTCCTCACACATTGTGTTTTTCTCTGCAGAGGAGTGGATATGAGCAAAGCGAATTACTTTAGCGTTTAAAAACAAGACCAACAGGTTCTTCTGTGTATTGACGCTAACATTAAGTGCTGCCATAATTATTAGGGCTGCTTGCTAAGGCAGATGGCATTATTACTATTGTTTATATTTATTTGATATAAATCATGTGGCTTGTTGGGGTAAGATGTGCTATAACATTTATATGAGATCAGACTACAGACTTTTATATGTCTGGTGGGTAATAAAATATCATATAAAAATCACATAAACTTACAGTAGTGACCTGTGGTGTGACCTGTGTCATATCTGGGGACCAGAATATCATAGAGTCTTCCCAGCTAACAAATTTATGTTGTAAGAAAGTTTCCATAACATTTATAATAAGCAACAAACAATAAAAATGTTTTTTTTTAATCCTGTAATGGTTTTAAAACATTCCTTTGACAACCTAAGAACAACATATATATACAGTATATACATTATTAGCCAGCGTTCTGAGAACATTCCCTGTTAGTTGGGATTTCCAAGTTTGGCCAGTACACAATCACTTAGCAAACCCCCTATACATGCCCTAGCAACCATTCAGAACATCCTGACATCATGGTGGAAAGTTTTGCATGAATACCATTTTGAAATTTAAGAACAAAAAAGGACATGATCATCACTAAAACACACAACTGGAAGTTCTATGCAATGCATCTATGTGAAATTTATTAGAACAGGTGTCTGACATGAGCTCACCTATGAGGGCCAAAGGTGGGAGCTTGCCGGCATATTTTCCCTTATCCAGGAGTCTCTCCCATTTGTAACTTATCGGGTCAGAACCATCTGTAGACTTGCAGCTCATTCTGACATCACTTCCTTCCAGCAGACGACCCTCCATCCAGCAGCGTGGTTTGGACGGTTTCACTGCATGTCACAAAACAGACAACACGTGTTAAAACTATAAAACACTGTCTAAAGTCAAAGTCTATATCCTGCCCACCGATAGCCATTCAAATATACCTATCCTGGACAGTATATACCATTATATACCATTATAGAGTATAAAATATATAGAGTAATATATAGAGTATATAATATATACCATTATATATATATCCCTTGAAACAAAGAGAGCAAAAGTGCATGTGTGATTGCACTTTTGTATGTATATACAGTATATACATATATACAGTATGTATATCATTATACATATGTATATACCATTATACAACATGGTCCACGTTTTGTGATGAATTATTGTGTTGTGTGCAGTCTGAAGCATGACCAAAGGCATCATAAACAAAGACAGATCTCTACACTCACATCACATACACAATCACACATGCACTTTTGCCCTCTTTCTTTCACTGTTCCCCATGCAAATCAGTTTTCCCCCACATTGGGAACCTTTTAAAACCCAGTGTGATGCCACCGAGCTCTGTAACATTAATCTGTAAAACAACTCGGTCCTCGGCCCCCCGCTTCAATCCACCGCAGCCATCAGCATCTGTTCCTGCCGCCTCTATCTGCTGAGCCAGGACAATTCTGCTCCGGCACTCACGGGGGAGATGCAATTACAGGCTATGAGTGGGATGCAGGTCCCCTCCATCTCCTGATGCTGTCAGGATCACTTACGGCGCACAGAGGAAGCCGCAGTCGTCTCCGCTGCCAAGCCATTATCTTTGTGTTGAACAAGACAAATGCTAATGCTTGTCCCTCGGAATCGAACGTGTCGTTTGAGAGCCGCAAGCCATTTGTACAAATGTACGTGTAAATTTGTGGCGCTCTTAAACGTCTTTGTATGGCAAGCGAAGTGGCGAGGAACGAACGAGGGAATAAAGAAACAAACAATGAAACCAAACAGCAGTATAATGTTTCCACGCAGCAGGAGTTGTTTATAGAACGTGCCATTTGTAAAATACGCAATCGTACGTGTTGAATGAGTAGCTGTAAGAATATAAAAGGTGTTGACTAGCGAAAAAAGAGATGCTCATTCTTGTGAGAGTTAAATTCAGCTCTTAATTGTAAAAATAAATCTCCTCTTATATATTTAAAAAGTTTATTTGTATCTGCTCTTAAGCAACTACTTTTTCTAAAGAGTAGCTTGGCTGTAATTTAACCACTTCAAATTATGACTAGCTTGTAGCTACAGCTTCAAACTGTTTTCCACACTATCATGCACAATATTTGCGGTTACACGTCGTTGTTATTGTCAGGCAGACGTTGAGTGTCATTTCTGGCTAAGATGGAGCACAACTGTCGCGTGATGCTGAGGGACAACATCCTGGTGCAATTTTTGGGATCTTACGCCGTAGCATAAACATCTGTCATGTCTTTATCATTCCCTGGGCCTACGAGCGGAGTAATTAAAGCCAAACTGCGGGGCAGAAACTCACAGAGTACGATGAGGTTGACTGTGTTCCAGTAGTACTTTCCTCCATTTTTGACCTTGCAGATGTATTCTCCAGAGTCAGTAAGCAAGAGGTCACTGATCATAAGCGAGGCGTCGCCCTTCAGGTAGTCGCCCGCCAGGGACAGCCGCCCCGCCTCGCTTTCGTTGGGGTTGTAGATGCGACCCCCAAAGTACGTGATCAACTGGAAGAAGAGAAAAGCAGATTAATCTTGAGAAATTCTTTGAGCTAAGGGCACAGTTCGGTGTCACAGTCTTCGCCCGCAGTTGAAGCAAAATTTTGATGTCACTTCGAATCAGGCTTTTCTTTGCTTGGTTATATTTGTCTTTTGGTATATTTTGTCCCTGATACTGAACAAAACAAAGCTATTCTGCTTGCCAGAAACTGACCTTTTTGCAGATTAATGTTTTTTTACTTTTTTCTTTCCAATTTGGATCTTAAGAAAAATTCACAACAGAGTGAATAATGATATATGAACAGCTCAAAAAAAACCAAAATGGAGCTGTAAGCTGTATATCTTATGTCTCTGCCCAACAAAAAAGTTGGCAGAAAGGTGTATGAAGAAGAAATATTGATAATAGTATTCTACAAGTCTCCAGAAATACATAAATGGAAGTCATTTTTTTGTATGGATTCCGGGGCTGCCATATACTGCAGATTATAAACAAGCAGATTAATAACACATACAACAGGTCCATATGAACATTCAGAGCTTGGACCCTGAAAAACATCTTTTTTGTTAACAGGCTGCGTGTTTTGTCATGTAGGAAAATAGCTTTAAAGTGATTCAGCACCGGCAGGAAGTTCATTTGGCTAAAGGTGCGGTTTTGACCCCTCTTGTCGGATACATTGTGTCAGAAAGGACCTCGGGGACTAGCTTGAGCTGAAGCCAGATTAAAATGTAAAACTTGTCCCTGGGCCAATTTCATCATTAGGTCATAAAAGTAATTGTTGGGGGTGATACGAGGCAAACGTGACATATTAAAAGCGAGTGCTGATCTCAGCCCGGTGGTGACGCAGTCTATGGATAACCCTTCCCATCATCTCACAAACAGCGTCTGGACAGGGTTAAAAACAGCACTGCAGTGCAGAACAGGGAGTCGGACGCACTGCACAGCTGAAGGCCAGCATCAGCAGCGAAATGTCGCAGTGGCGGGAGATCAGAGGAGTTCGTACCACTTTCTGTCGAGAGCTGGACTTATGCTGCATCCACTCGATGTCCAGCAGAGAGATGTCGGCCTGCCACAGCTGATGGTGGCACGGCAGCGTGGCGTTGTCACCCACCACCCTCTTCATTTCCGTCTGGCCGTTCGCCCGCAGCACACTCAGCAATACTGGAGAGAGACAGAGAAAGAGAGAGAGAGAGAGAGAGGTTAAGGCCTGATGCCAGGGAGTTGTTAGGAAGAGCATTACTGGAAGGCTTTGGTTGGCTTTCACCGCAGAATAGCGAGATGCGGAGGTGAGTTGGGGATTGCAGGATTTGCAGGATTCTATTCAGATTCAGACATGAGGGCACGGCGGCACAAATCTCCTCCAGAATGGAGAGGAGGTGATTCAGACATTGAGACTCCACAGAGAGGATCTTTGTTATATTCTAGGATAAATGTGCAGAACTGGACAACGGTTTAGCAGCTAATCAGCCACTTTTCTCACTGAACAGGAAACCGGCTCTAAAACACAAGGGACAGACAGAGCTATTAGAGACTTCTGGAAATAAAAAGAGCTGTTGTTCTGAATTTATTGAGGCTGAAACATTATAACTCAAACACTGAATATCGATAACACACCGATCGGTGTGAGCGAAGAATTTGCATAAACCCAGCTGTACAATTTCGAACCAGCCCAACCTCTGAGTTTTTCCCATCGTGATGTTTTCCACTCATCACGCAATAAAAAGCTGTGGCCGTGCAGAAAGAACAACTCCTGCAGCGTATCTACAGTATTAAACATCGCCTGCTTTTGAACTTCTGTGCATTAACACAGCGAGGCGGCTAAATGAAGGCCAAGCTAATTAATTCCCAGCATGCATTTTGATTACAGAAATGATGCCCACGGAGCCTGCAAGCAGTTACAACAAGCACACGACTCCACACCTGAGACGCCTACATGATCAAATATCCCTGTCTTTGCAGTATTACGGAAAATTGTAGACATAGACAATTTTCGATATTAAATGCTTTTCTCTTCACCTTAATTTCAATTAACAATACTGTAAATTAACTGAATACATTCTAAACTCATTTTCTTCCCTCAGTGCAAGATCACATTACAATAAGTGACATTTCAGAACACCAAAGAGACTAATTTGATCCTCCATGTAAATTGTGCAAACACATCTATTTTGGTATAAAATGGGTTAAAATGCAGGCCAGCTAAAACAGGCCGTGACGGAAGCAGGTGGATCTGCAGGCCAGAGCTTTAATATGGGACACATTAGAGATGATCAGAATGAGAGTTTATTCTTCAAAGACAGAGATAAGATCAAACAAACCCTCATTTGCATCGCCTCACCACGTCATGAAAATCTCCTTGATACACAGTCAAATCTGCCGTTTTCTACCTCTAAGTTAAGATTAAAAGAGTGGATGGGGGAAAGTCACAGAGCTTTTAAAATAAAAATGGTTCTGATATGGCTCTTAATATTTGGAGATAAGATGAAAAAGAAAAGTCAGAACTTGAACAGTATGGAACAGTATCTTGCTGCCTAATGTAAATTTTACAGTAAAGTAAAACATTATCAACAATATCACATGAGACTACTTTGTGGTCACATGACTTCACATTACATGTGAGTGACATCCTATTATCATCCTGAATACAAAAATGAACATCTCCATTTGTTCAACCATTTCCATTTGTTCAATTCAGATTAAACAATAAGAAATATTAAAATCGTGGCGGATGTTACACAGGAAATGGAAGATCGTACACAAATTAACACACTGAGCAACACGAGTAGTATGCTAGCATGCTAATCTTAACTGCACCATATATGAGGACACAAAGCATCTTCCACCAATGAAGGCCATTACAAAAATTGTGTATTTTAACGATACGTAATTTTTTGCAAGCAACAAACAGTAAACAATCTCATTTTATGATGTAGTAAATGTTTCATCAGCAACCCATTTCAACAGCATGAAACATTTTTCATTGTCTGCTGCAAGGAGTTCTAATACAGAGTAATCAGTCACATTTTCAACACGGGTGATTGGCTCAAAAACTCACTAGATGGCCAAGTGCATAATATATAGAACAGCATTTGGAACAAAACTATACAGTTTGTGTGTGGTTTAACCACCCTGGTCACTGATTGGTGCAAGACCTCCACTTTAGCCAATCAGAAGTCACTGCAGTCGTTGGCATTCTTACAATTGTGTCCCAAAAGCATTTCCCCACACCTCCTACACCAACCTGATAGCTTTGTAGCACACAGATGGTTATTTTTAAACCATAAGTAAGGGACTTGTGGACTGGGTCACGCTAAGTTCTGGTTGGCTTGGGATAAAATGGCCGTGGTAGCGCCTGCAGAGCGGTAGACGTTTACTGTTCATCTGTCATTTTCTGCCTCTCCTGGACCACCATCAACCGCAGCCTGCGATTCTCCAGCCCCTCCTGGCGCATTGAAGCTCAGGCTGGGGGAAGAAGAATCGAGAGAGTGGCTCATTAACAATAGGAACCAAGCAGCTTGGATAAGATGCACCAGAAGCTGGTGGAAAAGCAGATTTCTGTGAAGATGCCCTAGAGGGAGTTGTGCTCCAGTAAATTCCCTTCCCTGCAGATCACAGCAATCTTATTATAGAGCAGCCAATAAGCACACATCACATTCGTACCCTTCAAACTGTCCAAAGTCACGGTACATGTCCCTCCCTGTCTTTACACTAAGGTTTCACCACAGGAGATAACTGTGATCCCCCACCCAACAGCAACCTCAACACTTCCAGCAGGAGAAAGATCTGATGATGTTCTGCTGAGATCCAATTAGTGCTTCTGGTGCAAGCAGGACTATTATTATTGCTTATACTTGGGGATTTGAGTATTAAGTATGTACTTGAATGAGACCAATATGCTTTTGTTGTGCAACCATAGACTTACATTAAAGGAGAGACCCAAACCATATCTAGTGAGGAGAACATCATCGGGTTTTCAGGTTGATTAGCATGCAGCCAGAGGACGTTAGCAACTGTAAATCAAACATGATACAAACATTCAGACCAGCTTACAAACGCATGCTAAAAACATGCTAAAACTACTGAAACTCTGACAAACAAATCTTAATCAGTTTTTCTGCTTTCCCTTGAAAAACAAAGTTGCATAAGATATAAAAACTTGTTTTTAAAGAATGCCTTGAAATATTTTGTTTACCTCATTAGCGAGTGGTTTTGTTTTTTTAAATCTAACAAAATTCAGATAAAAACGGAAAAAAAATACACATTAAAAAAAGCTTTATTCAAGACGTACTCAATGTTTTGCGTATCATTATCTCGCAAAGTTTCGCTTCTCGTGTAAATATATCTTGTTTTAAAGATGTTTTTATATTTTTCCTGATAAACATGACAAAAATGCTAATTAAGCAAATGACTATAATCCACCCGCCCACACTTTTTTAGAAAATGTAAAAATAGTTATTTTTATATTTTCTAGTTTTTAGAGAGACATATGGAGCGTTAAGGGGGTCTGATTTTCTTACAGAAGGGGGGTGAGATTTAGAAAAATCAAAGAAGGCAAACAGCACTTTGTTTTTCTTTTAAAGTCTCTTGTTGTGCCC
>JAZGTK010009371.1:0-17328 GCA_036877625.1 Ambastaia sidthimunki | reverse complement strand
GATTTTAATGGCTTTTACGATACCACCTATAATCCAATATGATGACATCATCACTGATGTCATACCTGCGTCTGTACGATGTCATCCGACCAATCGTTGTGTGCAATCTTTGGCTGTTATTGTGGGTCTGATTCGAGGGTGTGGTTCTGTCCCTTAATTCGGGATGAATCACGGAGGCGTTGTGCTCTATTCCCACGGCACCGGCTCTGTGGTGGTGGCTCACTGAGTCTGGACCTAATTAAGCTTTCTGAAGTAAATACTCTGCACTGTTGCATCCCGACTCCTGCTGCGGCTCAGCCGGAGAGAGCTCGGGGCTTCTGTGCTTTTGTCCCCAGGCTTAGGAGTGGGAGGTAGCTCACGCTTTCATTAGATTCTCATTTGCTGATGTCCCCCATGAGCCTGTGCGGAGCCTGCCATTGGAAGGTCTGTTTTTATGGTTAATTAAGACGGACGTATCCAGTACAACAACTGTTTATTAAAAAATGTCAGACATCTAGAGATTAGCTCTCTCTATATGAAAGGATCGTTCGGTTAAGCTCACGGGTGCCTTGATTTGTTTACGGGTCGAGATTTTTCGTTCTTCGCTCCTCGCCGCACAACACGTTGCCTTCTGGAACACGTTAATTACTGCTAAACACTCCTCAAGAATTAAAGGGGAAAATGGAGGCAGCCAATTAATTTTTGCTCAGTAACAGGCAGGTTCATTAGTAAAGGGAAAACTTGGAGTTTGGAGAAGCACGGGTAGATATGTCAAGCCTTGTGAGATTATGAAAAGCTCTTCATGTCTGTGCCTGGAGAGGATTATTGTAGTAATACAGTTGTTATGGTAATGATGATGTGGCACGCTATAATAAAGACCTCTGGGCTTCGAACCTGCGGCAAGGTGTGTTTCTAACTGATGTGCTGCCATTTTGTGCCAGCAGTATGCGTGTGTGTGTGTGCGTGTGTGTGGGGGGGCAGTCATGTAAACATCTGCCAAGCCTGTGTGTCTGCGCTTATCTTTTTCATGTTGATTTATTCTGATTCTGTCTGATTGGCTAAACCGCATTTGAATCTAAATTGCAACAGAAACCCGTGTTAAATCAAAAGGGACCTCTAGACAAAAGACGTCTCAGACGGTAAGTGTTTGACACGTTGAATGCGCTCATTTATCTCCATTCACTTTGCATTGGATACGTAGGAACGCGCTTATTTTGCGCACAAGCCCCTCGGTCTAATTTGTTCATCCACTGCATTCTGAGAGCTGTCTGCACCTCGGTGCAGTGAACCAGACATGCAGGTTTTTTTTCTCTTTCGCCATGTATTTTTGATAAGCAGTCCTCTAAGATTATACAGATTATACATTATACAACGGCTGGTGAACTAACACAGTGTGACGTCTGAAGGCATTCTGACTAAACGAGGTGTGTTGTTATGGCAAAGTTGCAATATTTCTCATCTCTCTGCTCTTGCTCTGCCTTTATACTTTCTCTCTCTCCTCGGCTTTCCGGGTTAAAACATCTTAGCTGGGCATTCCTCACAGATGAGGGCCTCTGGCACTCAATGGATGGGGAGGCATGGCCCCTTTATTAACCTCTCCTTTTAGCAGAGCCAGACTCTTCACACCAAGCCACTTCTCCTTATCGAACACACAGCACACTGGAGATTAAGGGCACAATGAAGAAACAGACAGGCAGAATGGATGTGAGCAACATGGGGCTGAATTAAGGGAGAGAGTCATTACTGAAGTTTGGGGGTCTTTTGGATGTCAAAATGTACCAATTTTCGTATGAACTGTGTCTGCTGCATAAATTTACATTTCATTACACTCAAAAGTTTCATTAACTTTTTTAGTAAAAACAGGTATATGCTGAAGTTTAGTATGCTGGGTTGGTAAATGTTATGTAAATGTAGATTAGCATATGTAAATAGGGGAGTCTGGGTCTGGTTGTAACATAAGGTAGTTGTCACAAGGGTTATATCTTGGGCTACATTGTAACTATAAGCTTTGGGTCAAACTCCAGTTACACAAATGCAGTCGAGTTATAGTTGGTTTTAAAAACAGTTCAAAACTGTCAGTATTACTATTTTTACTGGATTTATAATACATGTTGGACAAAACAAATTTTAATTTTTAATTTCAAATTTTGCATTTATTTGTGTAGTGCTTTTCACAAGACATTGTTTTAACGCTGCATTACATTGTCAGACATTGTACAGTGTTATTAGAACTGATTATTGAATTTTATAGGTCTAAGATGGTACAGATATTGGTACACATTTTTGTTGTTTTTTGAAATGATTTGTGCTAGATAGTAGTTTTACTGTTTACATGTTGCTGGAAAGCCAGCCCTTTAATAGACTGTTTAATAGAAGGTTTCCATTGTGACAGCTCACCCAATACTGTGTGACAGCATTCCACGCTAATGCTGATGTTGTCACAAAAGGTCGGCGTGTTAAATGAACTGTATGTTTTTCCCGGGCAATAACATTGAAAATGTTAGAACAGCTTTTTCTTTGTAGCCAAGACTTTAAGGTGTGTGTCCATACAGAAAATACTCTGACCGAAATGACCGAAATGAAAAGCGTGACAACTAATCTATCCCACGATATGTTCAAATGAAAACATTTTGAGTGGTTAGTGGGATGTGGTGATGCCTTTCTCATTAAGCTGTGATATTATAAGCTTAACAAGGAAGCTTCAAAGAAACCACAATTTCTGATAAAGCTTTAGTAAAGCAAAACAGACATACACATCAGAGCAAATATGTTTCTTTATTCCCCAGCACACCAAAGGATCTTCCAGCTTCTGTTTGCCATCTTTTGTATCATATTACCCACACGCTGTGTTTGTAATCTCTGAGCTAAACTAACAAGCCCAATAAAACAGTGGTTACTCTGCATCGGCGCGTAATTAAACTAATGATTGCTTAACCAACAAAATACCGCTAGAATCCAATGAAGATGATAGATGCGGATGTGTAATTAACTCTCGCATCAGGTTACAGTGGAAAGAGGCTGTTTTCGGTGTTGTTGTTTTTTGCTGTGAGTTGTTTGCTGACTGCTGGGGTTTGGAAAGCCGGGGCGCGAGAAGCGGTATGGATTTAACGCGTCTGTTTTCTCATTTGTATTCCTGCCGCAGACGGGCGCACATCGACTCGCGTACATGCGGCAAACACTCGCCGCTTTATTCGACTCCCCGTTTCTGTCGGTTGATTAGCCTCTCTGCAGTCAAACACCTAAATAATGTGCGATCCCGGCTTCTTGCACACGCAGACATCACGGGCTGCGTTTTTGTTGCCATTAACAGCAACAAAATACAAAAACCACCCTGTCATTACGCACAGCAGCTTTCCAAGGGATTTACTCGCTTTAAAAGTCTTTGATACCCAGATTTGCATTCTGCATGCAAAAATAGGTAGAAATTATCATCGTTTGTTCAGAAATGAAAATCTTTGCGCCAATTCCCCCTGTGCCTCTGAACATGGCTGTGTGCGTAACGCAGGCAAATGTATTCGGCGGAAAAAGCGGAGCGCAGAGCAGCCGCTGTCACACGCAGTACGCATCATCTCGCCCCTCCGGGAGACGTGCCTTTAAATACAGGAAAGCTAATGGTACGGCTAAATAAATGTGAAGTAAATAGCCTGCATGTAGCAAAGCACAACTGTGGGTAGAGTTAGCAAAGCTGCTGTGGAGATCAACCCTCGCACCTTCAACACATCTCCACGACCACCTCAAATAACACTAATAACGCACATTAGCGCTAAATGAACTTTTCAGCGTTAGTCCAAAATGTTTATTGTAAATATTGCATATTACAGATAATAGTGTTATAGGTGTTAACCAAAATATGAACCGTAAGTACAGTATGCGCATCACTTTCTGTTAAATATCAGACGGGTGCTTTTAATCTTAATTAGACCTCCAGTTCTGCCACCCGGATAACAGCCGCTTCCCACACTTGTCGGAAACTATAATGCTGTGTAAATGTCAGCTAATATGTGATGCGAGCATGCAGCTTACTTTTGCATTAATAATAGCAGACAAATAATAACCAGACAAGCCTCTACGTTGTATGTTGCTATTTTTGCGTGCTGTGTGATATTCCCTTTGGTTTGTTTACGTGCTGTCAGAATTCTTTCAGTTCGGCATGAAGTTCAGAGGAGAAAATAACTAAATGATTATTTTGCTGTCATGTTTCAGATGCCATCCATGTTTGCCCACTAATATATAGTCACCTTTTGGCAAGCAACATATGGTTTTGAACAAGACCAAAGAAAATATCTATTAATGAATGTAACACTTTTTGTGTCACTGGGCTTAATTGGATTGTCCACAAAAATGTCACATCTTCTAATGTGTTTTCCTTTATTTTTGTGTGTTTCTGTTTATTTGTTTTAGACAATGTTTTGGCAAGATTGTAAGTTAGAGAGCTGCACCTATAGAGTTACAGGTGAGTGAGAGAGAGAAAACGATTAGGTGTAAATTGAATTACATTTATTCATTTATATATAAATACATATAAATATTCATTTAACAGATGCTTTTATCTGAAGCAAATTACAAATGAGAATCATACAAGCACAAGCAATTAATTCAAGGTGAATACAAGATGTGCTATCACACCGAGTGTCTGTAAGAACCGGGCAAGCACAGAGCAGAGCAGAAGTACAAGTGCATTTTTTTAAGTGAAAAAGAGTTCTTGTTAGTCAGTCAAGTGTTCCCGGAAGAGGCGCGTTTGCAGTCAGTTTCTGAAGATTGCAGTGGATTACGCCGTTCAGGTGAAGGTTGGGACTATACCACCAACCAGAGACAGCAAGTGTGAAGGTTTCTGAAAGTGACCTGAATACAAACTAGCTGTGTTTGTACAGCATGCAGTGTTTGTGTTGGAAAAATGAAGAACAGGCTTGCGGTAGAGCGTTTAATGTTAGACACCAGTTATTATTGAGCCGCTTCTAATGGCCTGATAGTTGTAAATTGGGACGCTTGCCCTTTAAAGGCTAGAATTTCAACACAATGATGAAAGAAGCCTTTCAGTGGCACTTAAAGCTTGGAAGTGAAATGGCTGGTGTTATTATGCTCGTGTTTGGATACCTTCTGCCCCATTGCTGATAAATCACAGTAGAACCAACAGCTTCTAAAATTCCCTGCAAGATTCTGTGATTTACACACATACTGTTGCCAGTAACAATATGTGCATTGAACGATGTTCTTCTTTCCTAAAGCTTCTGGTGTTAACCTGTCATTAATCTGTTTTGAAAGGGACTGTCAATCACATCTTTTAGACCAATAGTCTTTCTCTCTCAGGGATTGTTCCGGTTATTATTGGCTGTAAAGTATCAGCAGAAAGACGTGGACACGCCTTCTTATGTACAAAGCGTAATTTACTGTAGCAAAGATAGAGAAGCCATTAAATCTAGTCATTCGGGTTCCTCATACAGAGTGAAGAATGATGGTTGAGCTGATGGTCTCCAGAGCGCATATAACACCAGACACCTGATCCAGCATTTATCACTTCTTAAACAACAGCGACAAGCCTACCAAAAATCAATTGCACATCTGCTCAGGATAGATTCTCAGGCAGGCTGGGGGTGTCGAGGACCCTTCAGTGTAATCGCACCGATCTGGATGAAACGCCACTGGAACGTCGTAGCCGTACGGCAAACAGAATATATGCGAGTCCACGTGGGCAGTTTTTTAAACGCCATTCCTTTTCCACCATATAGATGTCTAATTTACTTGTTCTTGTTATGTGTGGGCTCACCGTTTCATTGGCTAGCCTCTGGGAATGCGTGATCTTTTCAAAGAAGCCATGTGCTTCTCACACCATGTGCCAAGCTCCTCCAGTCTCTGAGAGTTTCATGAGCCTCAGGCACCATTTCTTAAGAAAAGTGATTCTAAATCACTACAAAAGATTGCTGCTCTTTGCACATCAAATAGCCCAAGACGTCTAAGACGACTTAGCTGTATTTTTCTCGTTATCTGCCAAAGAAAATAACACTGTTTCTATAGAAGACCAAACCTCTTGTGATGGATACCCATAATCCCCCTCATGTGGCTTCTCTAAGTATGGAGGAAGCACTCTAGAGTTCAACGGTGGTATTACACCCTTGTTTTCACCCCTGTGCAGGCGTGTGATAGTGTTCAGGGTGGAGGAGCTCCAGATGGCTGTGCTTGTTTGAAGCCCAGCACACCGTAACAAACCCCTCGGCCAGCTGCTCCACTCATCCTGGGCTGCTGCAGGATTTAGAACGGGTCCTAGGAGCCCACTCCAGTTCCACACATACCCACACACAAACAAACAAATAAAAACACGTGCATACACACTGAGGCATCATTTAACTCATTGCATTGGCTTTCATTAATCCCAGCTGCTTTTAGGATATCATTTAGACATTTAAAGCTTGAGAGTGTTTTGATAGTCAGGGATAGACGGTCAACATTTATTATCACAAGTCATTCAGATGATGCAAGCAGCAGTGATGTTTGGTGAAATTGCAGTCAAACCTGACACGGTGGGTTTGAGGGTGGAGTGAAAGTGGAAAATAGATTTGAAAGCTATGGAAGAGAAGATTTTCAGACTCCTGATGTTTTCCTCTCAAAAAAGTTTTGTGTCAAGAACTAAAATATTTTAAAATGTTGATGTTAAACATATACAGCTCCAGTCCCCATTTACTTTCACTTTTCACTTAATAGCTCCAGTCCCCATTCACTTTCACAGTATAGAATGTAACAGAGAGGACATTTTGTGTAACATTTCCTTTTTTGTTCCACAGATAAAACTTAACTCACACAGGTTTGAAATGACATGAGGGTGAGTAAATGCAATTTTGTGGTGAACTAGTCCTTTTAGAGGATGCCTGTAAAGATGTATTATGGAAATCTAATATGATCCTAACAAAATCTAAAATCTATCCTAACAAAAGGCAATAAAACATATACAGATAAAACAAACAAATAAAACATATACAATATGTATTGTAAACACCATAATAAGTAAATACTGTGCAATAAATAGCAAGTGAAAGTGTAAAAGTACAATCCTTACATTACGTTTTATAAAATAACACTTGTTAATTTTAAAATAATGAACACTAGGAAAACGTGTCTGACATGTCATGTAGTATACATGAATTTACATATTTGATTGTACTACGTTACTAAAACTTCTGCCTGAAATAACAGTGGTGACAATTTTGTTTCTCAGTTAATCTTCAATACTGGAATTCACAGCCGCTTGTATTTGTCTCCTGATCTCACCTTTCTAACATTGTGATAAAGGTGTGAGGACCACAGATAAAGACACAGTATCACAGAGAGACCTGATTTGCTTTCCTCTCTCGCTGACGAATGATGTCAGCGCATGTTGTTTTTCAGTGACCAAGTGTCTGACACATTAGGAGCTATTGTTGTCCCCTCAAGAAGTCACAATCATGCATTCAGTCATCGCCAAAGACGACCGGCCCCTTCCAGAGTCTGAGAATTACCATCAGGCCCTCGTCCTTTCTCATCAGCATGAACTATTAGCCCTGTCTCTACCGCATCAATAGCCTTAATTCCAAGGGAATAAGCAACAAAGCCTTTGTACGATGTTGATGATAACGACAGGGCTATTTAAAACCCTCAGAGGAAAAGACAGGAAGCTTTTCTGTTGACAGGGTCCATCCTTGTCTCATGCGTGGGTAAACCAACATTGTGCTTAAGTTAAAGGTAAAGTTAAAGCCTCCTTATTTTTGATGACAAAAGTTCAAGCCGTGTTTGCTTTAAAAAACATTAAACTGCAGTATTGCTTAAACAATACACACAGGGCAAATTTATTTACTTTGTGTGTGTATTTCAGCGCACACTATATAGAAAATTGTTATACTTATTTTAAATTGCTCTCCATGTTTCAAAAATTAGCGTTATTTACTTGGTCCAGTTAATGTTGTTGTATTACTACCTGTAGAGAGCAGAACAATTTTTTAAAATATTTTTTATACAAGAGATGTTATATTCCACAGTGCAAATTGTTTTCCAAACAATTTTTTGAGGCTTTTTTTTTAACAATTTTATATAACATTGTGAAGATTAAAAAGGTACACCAGGCACAAAGTTTTCTTAGCGGATTTCCCCTAGAATGTTTTCAAAGTCATGTTGTCATGTTGTGTGGCTGCTAACCATGTCTACCCTCGTCTCAGCTCTCAGTTTTATCTGCAAATTAAAATCTTCAAGAACAATATCAGAAGAGGAAGAAAATGAATCGGTGTGCATGCTGTGGAAAGTTCTCAGTATTCCCTGGAGCTCAGACAGCTGTGAGTGCATAAATTTGTTTATGTGTCTTATACTGTATCTGCTTAGCGTGCACACAGACAAGAAAGCACACAGAGGCACACTTAAGACCAGGAGTGTTGTCCGAGTGCTGTGTCTGCTCTTTCCGTAATTATTACAAATGTACAAATGTTAAATGGTTAAGCGATAATCAAAAGACCAGCGAGTTTTATGCCTGCCTGCAAATGATGGCAGCTCAGGTGGTAGCATGATGGAAAAGGCTATTAGCACTAAACCATTTTTTTCAGACTGACTGGTGCGTGAACTACATGTTGTATTGGCAGTGAAAATGATGAAATATTATATATACAATGGAGCTCATTAAAAGCATATTATCGTTTTAACCTTTCCCGTGCATTTTTCACTAACCTTTTCTTTACAAACTTAAAGTTTACACAAAATAAAGTTTTTACGTTTACACCCGCACTGTCAGCAAACACAAAACAGATATCAGAAGGGACATGCATGTGCCTGTTGGGAAAGATACGATATTAGGCTTGATGCAGTTATAAGCCTTCACAGCAACGTAGATCAATTCTAGAGACAAACTCAGCAAAATATTATCTGAGTATTTTACCATCAGCCCTATTTACCTAGAAATTGCTCCTCTCTTCTTTCCTGTTTCAGATTCCTCCTGCTCAAGGCTGTCCGTTGACTCCAACGTATTGATGACCAGTTTGCCTCCCCAGACGAATGCATTAGTAATCTGCAGGCGAGGCCGCATGGAGAGAGAGAGAAAGAGAGAGAGAGCGCATCTCATTGCACTCTGCAAACATCAACAGGCTTGTACCATATTCATCGACCTTATCAGAGTGGTGCTCACCAGGGGCCTCGGCTCTCATGGCCCCCAGCCTGGCTCCAGTAGTCCCGCTCTGCCTTATTAGTGTGCCGGTGAGGCCTTCTTATCACCATGGCAATCTACTGCTCATAAACAATGCAGCAGCCATGGGAGATCCACCTGGACCAGAGGAGACGGAGAGATTGAGGTGTGGAGGACACGGGCAATGAGGCATGTTTGCTTTCCCTCACACACAAATTAATATGCATGTGTAGATCCAGATCGTAAAGAAAGAGAGTGATTTTATTTTCCTACTTTGATCCACATTTGAAACCAGTTTGGAAGAGAGTCTGCATTCACACAGCAAGAGAATACAAATGTCAGTCCTAAACTATAATACAGTTCAACACACAATTCAGTCATGAGAGTTTGGCATTCACATTTCAAAATGTGGCTGTGTTAAGTTTTCAAGACTGCTGTTTGTGGTCAGTCAGTAACGCTTGTGCTGTCAGCCTTTCTCAGGGTTTCTCACGGATGAAAGTAGAGGTATTGGAAGATTGCAGTGCAAGACAAAACTCTTGTTAAGTCTTCGGGTCGAGGAGAATAAAAAAATAATGACCGATGGGAACTGCTGAAATAGTTCAGAAAAAAACTATTTAAAATCCTAAAGGCACAATAAAAGTCTTGATATAATTGCTTTAAATAATACAGGCATTATTTAAATGGTTTTATCTGCTTTTATATCTACAGCACAAGATGCGGTTTGAGAGACATAACTGTGTGAAGGTAATGTACACAATGCAGTAACCAATAAGTACTTACTCGACATTTTTATAGATTTTTAGTTATTTAAATCTAAGCTTGTTATGCTAAATATAAAATTGTGCTTCAGATTAAGTATATCATGTGTCATGTGCACAGTATTTTAAAATAAGTATTTCAGACAGGGCTTATAAAAATCTGTTTGTTGAATTCCATTTGCATCCCAGTATTCGTCTCAGAGGAACTTCTATCCAAACAACACTCCTTGCTTTGTTTAGCCGTATCTGGGCTGTGGAATGCATCTGTACTGAACCCAGACGTGTGATGTTCTGCCTCCCCAGTCGCCCTTCTGAAGTGACCCACATCACAGTGTGAGTGCTAGTCTTGCATAAACATCCAGATGAAACAATGCACAGAGCATAAAAATTCCCTTAGTGACTCTAATACCAGTTCTAGGAAAAATTACGCCTGCAGGAACGTTTTTGGTTCCGGAACCCTTTCTCTCTTCCTTTCTCTTAAGCGTTAGAACTAACAGATGCAGTTTTGTAGCTTCTTCTAATGCTTTTTGCTTTTTGTTTTATTTGGCCTCATATATTTAACAGAAGACGCTGCGGTGGTTTGGCCCTGACCTCACAAAACTGCTGACTGCACAGTGATGAAGGGTCGACACGGGTCACCGATGCCTCCATCAGCCTCCGACGCCATCTGTCAGGCCGGCGCACGGAGAGTAGGAGAAAGCAAAGAATTGTGGGATAGCGCTCACATTTTAATACTCTTACTTACCCATTTGCCTGAATAGTCAATGTCTCTTCGCACAGGTGGGCAGTTACAGTAGTTGACCACAGCGTCGAGGAAAAAACAAATGACTCAGACAGAGAAAGAAAATCAATCTGTTTGCAGTGAATTAATCTACATTACTACTGCAGCAGATCCCGCGGCAACCAGAAGGAACATCCATTATCTTTTGCGAGAGGGACTCTGCTATTGGCTGAGTAAAATGATGTATTGACTGATAAAAGAAGCAGCGTACGTGGCTAGCGCTACTCTCAGAGCGCTGTGGCTAGCTGGTCTCGCTCAGCGGGCCGATCGGATGTTTGGCTTTCCTTCCTTTTCGAACTCCCCTGCTGAAATCGAAATCCCACTGCTTGGAAAGCACACGCTGACTACAGCTATTGATTTCCACATTATTTGTATAAAAAAAGAAATTGGAAGAAAGGCACGCAGTCAAAGCCCATTTCTAGAGTGCTAAAATCCGCACCTCGCGCCCGCGTGGCGTTAATTCCAATTCGTCTGGGAATGACTCAGCATCTGTGTCAAATATTTCCTTGTATGTTGAAAGGAAAATGGGAAAAACAGATGGCAGGAGGTAATAGACCCAAGGCATTATCGCTTTAGTTTTGGATGGTGTGTTTAGAGAGAACATTAATACTCAGGATAAGAATCATGTTCTAAGAGGCCACAGTATGGCAGATGGCCATTTTCTGCCGTTCTGCGGTGAGTACGGCGACACCGGCGTTCTCTGTATCCGTGGAATTCTGCAGCAATTACAATCTGAGTGTTGAGCGTCAAACTCTAAATGGCTTTTTTCATTATCTTGCTAAATGGTTTAAAATGAATAAATTCATTAAGTGTGTTCGCAATTCAAGTTCAGCCACTTGTGTGAGCGGAAGGCTGCTGATATCGTCGCATCGCTGTGAGAGCCCTCAAGCCATTAACTGTCAGTGACCTGAGGAATTCATTTACACTATATTGCTGCTGCATTAGTGAATCTCTCTCATATCCATCCTCTTATTTTGCACCTTCAGTAGTTCTAAATAATTAACAGCCTGTTTATAGTGTTTGAGCTTCAGGAATGCGGCCGTTCATTCATACAGTAGGATGATGTTACTGAGTTCTGTGCCGGCGTTTAACGGCTCCCCTGGTTTCTGTCACGGCCTCATTACCTCCCCCCATCTCCAGATCTTCAGAATGGACAGCTAAATCATTCCAGAACAGCTTGCATCCTCCTGAAACCACATTCAGTTTTACATCCGTTCCGTAGAGACTGGGAGATGGATGGAAGAGGAGCATAAACATGCTGAGTTTAAGGCTTGCTCTCCTCTCTCCCTCCATTCAGTCTAGAAGTGGAGATCTAATTACAGAATCTGGACAGAGGGAGAAGTCAATAATGAATGTTAATGTGCAGTATTTCAACAGCACTAACACAGAGAGAGAGAGAGAGAGAGAGAGAGGGAGAGAAAGCGAGAGAGAGGCGGGGCTTCTATTTAAGGAACAAGTCCTGTTTTTCTTTTGTTGTCAAACGAAACTTGTTGCACTGCCTTTCCTGCCACTGGCAAGCTATGCTGATAATTGCTACAAGAATAATGTTGCTGCCATAGACACAGTTTGTCGTGGTGTGTTGAGATTTATTATTGGATACAGAGGTTTAAATTATTACTGTACACTGTGTGCAAAGCTGATTGGTCCGTGGTTTTACTTTATGAAGCACTGATTGGTTTGTTGGCCTCATGTCGAAAATTGTATGTTAAAATCACTTATTATTATTATTTAATTTATGTGCCCTTTTAATTTTTAATCAGAATATAAAAATGTACTTCCCTTCTGGAGTGGCAGAAGAGCCAATCATCTCTTGATGTCAAAAACAAGCCACGCCCTCAAACTGAGAAGTTGTAAAATGTAGTCATATGAAATATATAGTCACGTTTGTCCTTTCACATTTATTTGTGTTTTTGTAGTTGTTGGTGTCAGATTTTATGCTGTTATTTTGTCCTGATTTCTGTTGAAAAATAGGCTTTATTTATATTTTTACCAGCTAACCTGGTAAAAAAGTTTTTAAAATAATAATTGTGAGCCTTGTATGTGTGTGTGAGTGTGTGTGAATGAGTGAGTATGTGTGTAAGTGAGTATGTATATGTGGGTGTGAGTGTGTGGGTGTGTGTGTGTGTGAGTGAGTGTGTGAGTGTGAGTGAGTGTGAGTGTGTGTGTGTGTGTGTGTGTGTGTGAGTGAGTGAGTGAGTGAGTGTGTGTGTGTGTGAGTGAGTGTGTGTGTGTGTATGTTGCCTCATCAAACATAACGTGACAGTCCGTGTGGAGTTCTGCCCTCACGTCTGATGAAGGTCACAGAGAGGTGCGAGCGATGAATGCAGCCCCTCTGATTGTGCTGTGAGTCTGTGATTAAGAGAAGTTTAAATGAGATCCGGTTGGTCCTGAGTCCACATTGTCGCTCTTTATGCACAGAGCAGAGGTATTAAAGAGCTGTTCTGCCAATGTCCTCAGGGTTCTTTGTAAGGAATGATGAAAAATGAAAATGAATCTTTCATGAGATTTGGCGCAGTTGACTGAACCATATATTTTGTTGCGATTTGCAATAACAAAAGAGCAGAATGACATTTTCTTGCCTTGCAGTGAAACAATTTATATTGTGATTAAAATAGGTGTATAGATTTTTTTGCCTCGTGTTGCAGAAGATCAAAGGCCATTATAATGGCACAGGCCCTGAAAAATGGCTTCAGTAGGTCAAAATGTCATTAACCTTTAGAATCAGAGTCCTGCAGTCTAAATCTCCATCCCCATGCAAATGCTATGAAATGAGAAACTGAGAGCAACACACACACAAGAGGAAAATTAAAGGAGGGTGGAAGACAATATGGAATTTATGAGCGCTGTCAGAAAAGATGAATTTTTCATTCTGACAATGTATGATGCTTGTAGCACACGTTTCTGCTGCCCGCAGGAAAGACAAAATCACGAATGAGATCTCTTTAATGTTTCAATCGTTTCTCCTACACAACAATCTGATTAAATAAAGAGAAATTAGACCTCGTATTTCTCAAATTTTTCCCTGAGAAAAGGTTTTATTTCCTACCAAGAATTTTAGGAGAAACATCTAAGACAAAGTTGATACTTTGGTGAAATATAAGCTCTGTAATACGTTTCTTAGGCTTTGACAGAGAAAAGAGTCAATGGTCACGTTACTTTGCATGGCACATTAAGATTTAACCACCTCTATTTTTGTGGCACCCCTCTTCATCTTATGAAAAACTCACTTAGTGCTATAAGGAGCAACAAACAAACACACAAGCAAACAAAAATGAGAATGCCTTGCCTAGTTCTTCCAGTGTAACGCCAGCAAAGGCTACAAGAGAAAATTCAATATATGCTTTTTGTTTCAATATGTACTTTTGGTGGAAGTCATTGAATTTGTTCAGGAAACCAGTGAGGCATGTAAAAACCATTTCCCATTAATCCAGCGTCAGAAAGAGCCCTGGGCCGATAAGTGCTGACCTGCGGGCCATAAATCCTCACCCTCCTCCAGTCGGGCTCCATGTTTGGGCTAATTGCTCTGGCTGCATTATCGCCTTCAGGCATGAAGCTGACCACCCAGACATTACTTTGAATCTTTTTCCTGTCTTATGAATGATGCGAGGCTTTCGTGTGTCAGTTTTCCTGCGTGTGTGTGTGTTGCGTTCCATGCATGGCTGCTTTGCTGCTGTCCTCCTGCTCTGTATTTTGCTGACGATGCAGCGTGCTGAAGATGAGGCCCTGCACAGTGGGACGGTGGGAAAATTACTGCTGTCAGTCCCGCATTGGCTGACTGGCGTTGGATTTGTGGCAGTACACAAAAATGATGTGATAGATTTATTCTCAGGCAGTGTGCACAGCCATTATGGCGCATACCAATCAGATAGTTTCTCAATTTGAAGAATAAATCTGTCAATCTCTCCTCTGCAGAAATCAGGCATTTTGCATTGCAATGGGAAACGCTGTTGTCCGGCAAACATATCTGTTGTTTCCTGGCACGCTGTAGGAGCGGGGATGCACGAATACGGAAATCAATAAAGCACATTTAAGTAACTCTCTTTATAAATTATACACCAACTACATCCCTTGTTCATTTTGTCATATCTTATTCAGTGTAGCTAATCTAAATGGATGGAATTGCACTATCACTTGCCAAAACACAGGACAGCTGAGAGCATTTTGAGGGAAATTGCCATCATTTGGCTCTCAACCGTGGCACATGGAAAGTGGAGGTCAGAGGAGTAATTTGTAGAAATTGGCAGACTCTGTCAGGTGCTGCTGTTTTTGCACTTCCCCTCTCTGGCCAGAGGTGGCGCCAGCGAGTCCTCATTTATTGACTGCTCTGATCTCCTCCCAGCTTTCAAAATGATCCTCGTTGGCTTTTTAAAGGACATGCTGCTCTTGTTTACAGTACGGTAACAGTATTAGATGAAATGGAGGCACTAAATGACATTGATCAGAGACTTTAGGGGAATAAAACAAAGTAAGAGGAAAAAAGCACGTCATCACAGTGTTAGGATAGTACAGAAGGGGCCTGATCTGACTTCCCTGCTAACTTTGACTTCATGAAAGATTAATTACCACTGAGAATCAAATGCTCTCTGTGCCAAGCCAGACAATTAAGAACCTCCCAGCTTAATGATAGTGTCCAAAAGGATAATGCAAGAATCATAATCAACTTCATCGTTTCACAAGTAAAGGGTGTTTGTGAGTCAGCGTGTGTGTTTGTGCGTGTGTATATGTGCTAAGGACAAGCAGTAATTTGGCTTTTATTCAAAGCAGACCACTTCCAATTCCACTGTGCTTCAGGGAGCAAGAGAAAGAAATTACTTTAAAGAACAATAACAGATGTAAGCAGGGGTGTTGTTAAATGTTCATCACGCACTAAAGAGGTGTGGCAGCCGCTGATGCAACACACCGAGCGAGTTGTGCTCACGGCCCTGTGTTTAAAGAGAGGCGACGGACGCCTCCGGATAAACGCAAAACTGACTGACATCACACAGACCCAACGCTGCTGTTTCTTCAGCGTGAGCTGTGTGTGAGCACAGCACAGTCTGCAGGGAAAAGCACTGCGTGATCTCCTTTGCAAAATGGTGCCGTCCTGAAGTGCTTTCATGTATGAGGTCATCTGATGCCTGGTGCATTTGTGTTTGTGTGTAGATTTCAGTTCTGAGACATGAGTGACAGCAGTTAGTTTACTGCATCCTCATATTTTTGTGAGCACATGCAATGGAGTCGCATATAAAATCTGGGATTCAACATTTAATTAGATATTTAAATTAGATACTTAAATCTCATTTAATAGAGATTTAAGCTAATTAATTTTACCGAAACAATTCAAATACTAAGAAATTCAGATTTTTTACATTGTATTTTAAATTAAATTTACTTATTGCACTAATAATTTTTTTACTCTTACAGAAAAGACACATTTGCAAAAACAATCATGTTCCACGTGATTCCATAAGTATTCTGTGGGAATTAACATAGGATTCACAGGAAAATGTTCCAAAACCACACATTTCTCTTTTGAAGACGTGTTTTTGCACATGTGAAAAAACATCTGATCAGATGTGAAATGGGTTGTTTTGAAGCATTCTTGTGTGAATTCCATGTAAATTCCCACGGGAAACCCATGGAATCACACATGGAACGTGGTGACATGTTTTTACACAGGTGAAATGTGTCTTTTCCATAGTGATTTAGGAATCTGTACTGCTTGAGCTAAAAACAAAACAGCAGCGCTTGGATCCCACTGTATTGTGTCTAAAAACATTTTCATTGGAGGCTGAGGCAGCTGGTGGTTGGCATTTTCAAAGCTCTGGCCGCTGAACCATGTAACCTCTCGGCGAGCAGAGCCACAGCTCCGTCCCAGATCACTCTCATCACAAGACTACTGTCTAATCAGTCATCCGGAAAAAGAGTCTCACTCAGCAATACAATCGCTATGAAATACTGTCTGGATGCAACATGAAAGCCAGAGTCGCCCAGACCAGCTTTCCTGTGTAGTTCAATCTGTTGATTTCCCAGAATTCCCAGTTTTACATCTACTATTATACTACACGGCTCATTGATTTTGTGCGAGCCAATTGTACTCACAAATTTCTGCCCCTGAGTCCGCATTGCAAGCTCACGCCAAGCGATTAGAGCTACTGGCCACCGCTGCAGGATCTGAATTCACTGTCTCCCGCATGTTGTTGCTTTTAACGTCCATCTTTTGAGCGTAGTTGAATTAGGAGTGCTGTGATCCGTGTCGTGGCTAATGTAATAAGGTGCACCCTGACACAAGACAGAGGGGCATGATTAGATAAACATGCAGAGCAGCTGTATCACGTGACGCACCACAACACTCACCGAGTGTCATAAATTACGCGGCGTGACTTTAAACCGTCCCAGCGTTTCTTTATGTAACACCATGAAATTGACACAAAGAGGCACAAGGACATAATTCACTCGTGATGCCTTAATGTGCTGATGTTTTGTGTGACATGTAGTTCCATTAGATGTAGGTCTACTCTCGTAAAAAGACTAGGTTCTAATAGGAACGCTACATAATACGCTGACTTTATGATGCCACTGTTGAAAGGACACTCAATTATTTACCCAGTTGTCAACTGCCATCTAAATGCTGTGCGACACAAACCACACACAATATTATTATATACTAATGTATATTTACATAACTGTAGCTTTTGTTT
>JAZGTK010009370.1:0-17328 GCA_036877625.1 Ambastaia sidthimunki | reverse complement strand
TCTGTGGTGTGGTAGGTTATGTTGGGGCAGCTACAGTTGGTGCTGCTGCTTGGTGGTTCATGGCAGCTCATGATGGACCAAAGCTCACCTTCTACCAACTGGTAATAAACACCATCACTAAAACACACCCAGCTAGCAATTCAAGGTTGTAAGAACATTTCCCTAACGTTTCCATTAATAACAAAAACGTTATGTTGATAAAGTCTTGGCCTCCACATGTTCTCTTTTCTGTCTAGAAGAATCAATGGAGACATTAAGGGTGATTTTCTTGTGTTATGGGCCTGTTGCTTCCCTCTATAGCAAGCGGTGCTGTAAAACTGCTTCTGTGGTGTTTGGTTTCAGTCTCACTATCTGCAGTGCAGTGAAGGTCATGCTGAGTTTGCAGGAGTGCAGTGTTCAGTGTTTGAGTCTCCCTATCCCATGACGATGGCCTTGTCCGTGCTGGTCACTATTGAGATGTGCAATGCCCTCAACAGGTATGTGAGCATGGCCAAAACACTTCTGAGACTATTGGCATAACACAATCGATGACAGGTATCATATAAAGCAAGATATGCCGGTCCAGCTTACATGGAGATGGTGTTTAGAAAGAAAATAACATTTTATAGAAAGTGCTATAAAAAAAGGGATTTGCAATAATACCATAAAATATCTGAACATTGCTTAGTGAAAGGGAGACAAAGAAATAGTAAAGTAGTAGAGAATGTAATTAGATCATTTTGTTCTGTTTGTGTGTGTCAGTTTGTCAGAGAATCAGTCTCTACTGAAGATGCCACCGTGGTCAAACCCATGGCTAATGGGGGCCATCTGTCTCTCAATGGCTCTGCACTTTCTCATCTTATATGTGGACCCTCTTCCCGTAAGTATGAATCAATGACGTGAGCTTTGAAAAGCTGTCACAGAAGAATTTCTGAGGAATGTGTGAGCACAACATTTGTTTGAGTGTGATGTAAAAAGCAGCATAGACTTGTCTCTGCCTGTCTGTCTGTTTGCCGCAGGATAATGATTGCCTAATGATTGCCTAATAGAGCCATTGGAAGCAATAGATATTGCTGTTCAATTTAGCCATGATGAAACACTTCCCAAAAAACCTAAGGAAATGACTGTGACTTATACAGTAAACCACAGTGGAATTGGGGAAAATGGGATTTTGTGACAGAATTGTGCAATGCTACGGATATTATGTCACCTTTAAACTTAAGCCCGCAATTGTATTTATCTTTAGATTTAGTTTTTGACAATTATTTTTAATAACTGTTGTTTATGTTGTGCAGTAACTGTGTCCCTTACAGTGTTATAAATTAACCAGCTAAACATCTTAGTGTTTCTAGCATTACAACGTAGCGTGACAAAACACTTAAAAGTTTTTAAGCTATTTTTACACGTAATGTCAAACGAACTGAAACTCTGTTATTTTCAGCAATATACGAAAGAATATTTATAAAATTTACTTCGCATAATAATATTGTATTTAGTATCAAATGGTGCTGTTCATTACTGTGTATTTAAATGATACATTTTATTGGGTGATATTTCATGTAAATAAATATTTTAAAACTGGCCAGATAAATGCTGCCTATAGTCAATAAAAAAAATACAGGTTTTAATTTGATTAAAGTTTAGATCACCCCCAACAATTTCCAAGCAGCTTCCCCACCACTTGTAATTTGTTTCTTGCCTGTAGGTTATATTTCAGATAAGGCCGTTGTCATGGCAGCAGTGGGTGACTGTTCTGAAGATGTCCCTGCCTGTTATTTTAATGGATGAAGCTCTGAAGTTCTTGGCCAGGAACTACATCGAGCCCGGCAATGACCTGCAGCTGGAGGAGGAACAAGGCCATGAAAGGGCAGACGGGGGCGTGGTCGGCATGCTGCGCCGGGCGTTTAGGGGCGTGTCTTGGTCATTTGTGCTAATCTCTGCTCCACTGTTGATCTGGATCTTCAGCCTGGACTCAGACATTACTAATATCTTCTGGGATTAGAAAGTGTGTGTGCGAAAGTGTGAGTGTGTGTGTGTGTATATGAGTCAGAGATAGAGAGAGAAAGGCAGAGACAGAGAGAATAAGCTGGAAAAAGTGATTTACAGAGCTGGTGTTAATGGCTGAAGTGGTGTATGAATACAATATAGAGTGAATTCGGTGCTCAAAGTGGAATACAGATGAAAGCTAGAGCAGAACTATCACACACAATAGGATGCCGGGAAAAGGGATTAGAGAGGGAATTTAGTCATCAAATGGCACGGAATTGTTTCATAACAATCTACTTCAGCCCTCTCCATGTTCTGCTGTCTTGCTGTTATGCTTTTATTTTTTTTTTTTATTATTGTTATTTATTTTTTATGTTTTAAGTTGAAAGATACACTCTATTATAGCCCGAACATTCACTGTGTTCATATTACTTAAAACAATATTACTTTCTTCTTCATTAGTTTTGGCTGAAACATTCCAGAGCCTTCAGTTGTTGCTCCAGACCTCAAATAACTTTTTCAGGATAAATGATACGTTTAAACAACATACTGTCATGTTACCCTTATTTATTTAAGCCTTGTAAGAATCAATCAATCTTTTTTATAAAAATGTTTCATAGTTTATGAAGGCCAGCCTGATGTCCATGAAAGATTTTAATAAAATGTTATGTTGATATTGTTAAAGTTCCAAAAAGTGAATAACTTTTGTTTATTTTTAGCAACATTCAATACTCCTGATTACAATTTTGTTTTGTTTTTGATATTGTTTTTTTCGATTATGTGTTTGATAGCATTACTGCAGTGTGTGAATGCGTTTCAGTTGTCCTGCTGACAAAGAATGACTATTAGTTCATCTGACTGATATACCAGTAACTTTTATTGCCTTTGCAGCCTCATATTTTCATATTTCCATAGTCATTATCATATGATCTAAAAACACTTTTATTTCTTATAAAGGCATTTTGAAAGCATTAGGTTTTTATTGCAAAGGCTATTTTCTGTTTCAGTCTCATGTGTTCCACAGATGTTGCGCTCCAAGTTCTTCAAATTTTAGATTGCAAAATGTTCTCAGTCTGCAGCCCTAAAGCTTACGATCAGTTATTTAGTTGTGGCAGCTATAAAATGCTTTTAAAAGTTTATAAGTTCAGCCATGTGTCATTCCTTCTTTCGGGAAACACGCAGAAAACGGTCTTAAATTGCTTTAGTTGCTGTTCTAAAATATTCTCAGCTTACGAACACGATTGCTTAAGTTTTCCTGGTGTGCCTGTATGGCAAAGAGTTTTTTTTCAAATCTTTTATTGTTTGACAGGAAAGTCACAATTTCCGTTACGACCATTTATTCATCTGTTTTGTCAAGTCTAAGATTAGGTTTCACCTTAATCAATGGTACTTAAGCAACATCATTGCTTTCTACAGTGTTGGAGTCCATTTAATAGTCTAATGCAGAAATTTCTGACATTTACTGTAATTTATCAAGCCCTCAGAAATTTCTGAGCTAAGAACAGAAACAGCAGGTGAACAGAATCAGTTCTTCACAAAGAAGACATGCGGACAGGAAGGACATGAGCTTATTCTAGTTCCAGGGAGTTAAAGGTGTAACAGCTTAAATTCTTAACCTCTGTTGACTCCACGTCTTATTTCTCTCAGTAACTGAGGTTTTATTTATATGCTTGCTGTATACATTAAAGAACATTCCCCAAACGTAAAGATAACAAGAGGGATCACCAATGAATGTGGGTTTTTTTAACCAATTGTGACAATTTGGTTATATTTATTTCCTATTTCTTGAAAAAGAAGAACGCTGTTCATTTTGTAGTATTTTGTTATTCTTACGGTAAATATCACAATCTTCATTAACAGGGAAATAAAAAATGCTTCATGAAATAGAAAATAAAATCTTGATTTAAAAATTAATCAGTTGTGTTTGTGTCTTGTGTTCAACATTTAAATAAAAAATAATGTAAAAAATTAAAGGCAAGAAATTAAATACTTTAATCAAGTCATTTTATTTAAAATAAATTATATCACAAGCACAAAAATATTCAGATTTCCAATATGTGCCAGAGGTGATGTCAGGTGTACAAATAAATATTTAAAATACTACACACTCAGAAATAGTCTTAGTATAATATAAGATATAGTATAGTCATAGTATAGTCATAAAAAACACTAACAAGTCAAGTTCTCTTTACTGAAAAACACATACAGTAACACAATTTCAAAAATTGCTCGCATTTGCATATGGTCCCATGCAAAGCATGCTGGGAAGTACACATCCACTGCCCAGTAAAAAGTTAAAACACAAAATGATTGACTTCCTTTTACAAATTTAAATAGAATGAACATAATTAAATTAATAACAAAATGTTTAAGAATCGTGTTGCTTTGATAATGTATTTTGAACAAACAGCAAAGATCATTTTTGAGTGTATGTTTAATGATATATAAAATATATAAATATTAAAATATGTATACATAAACAGATAATCATATCACGTTTGCAGTTAAGAAGAACACACGTCTTGCCATGTTTGTAAACACGCCGTGATGTTCAGAAGTGTCCCTTTCTTATTCCACAGAGGCAGTTGTTTTATCTCTAAGGGACACGAGGGTGCTGATAGATTACACGATTCCTCTTTTGAATATCTCAGCACCTGCAAATGCAGAAATAAAGTTTAATTAAACAAAGATAAATTGTTTAATTTTTAAGGTTTTTAAGGACAATACCTGTAAGTTATCAATCAGCCCTTCCATTTCCTTATGGATTATGTCTGATCCGTCTAATGGGAATATTATATTACAGCTGTGGAAATCAGCAAGCTTCTTTAAAACAGCACACTTGGACTGAAAAAGAAATAATTCGTCAGACAAAACAGTACATCGCTTCTAATGAATCAAATTCTATGTTAAATAAATACCATAAATAAATTCTTACCTCTTTACATTCATTTTCTTGCTTGCTAAATACAGACTAAAAACAGAGACAGAATTATTATTAGATTGTAAGGACCATATTTAACATATAAATAATACACACATTAAACACATTTACCTGCAGGCTCCCCGGTTTCAGCATTTCCATGATCCTGTCAACCTGTGTCCTTATATTGCAAATAGTTAGACACAAATAGTCGGAAGCACGGTCACACTTCCGGCTGTATGGTGCGGAGTCACCTGGCTGCACACACAACAGCAGCACAAGGATGTAAATCCCAGAATGCACTATTGGGAGAAAAGCAGATACATGTATATGAAACACTTTATCTGAAAACAAAATCTAATAATGAAATGCTTTGGTCTCTCAGTCATATGTTCTTACTTGTCGCTCCTTTTTGATGGTATTGACGTGAGGGTCTCTGAGGTCTTTATCGGCTTGTCTGAAGTGTCTCTCTGATACTCTTTCAGTAAATGTTCTTGGTGCTCCATCTTATATACACTTGAGGTTTTAGGCCTCCAGCCGACTTTCAGGAAAAAATGTAACTTGCCCAACTTCAATCTGAAAAAGTGTGAAATGTCCCAACAGGCCAGCAAATGTATGTATATGTGTGGGAACTTTAGTTACACATGCTATTCCAAATTCGTTAGAATTTTCAACAATCCCGTACAATCCTGTCTACTGCCTCTCACTTCCTCCACAAGGAAATGATCAGTGATGAGGTCATTCTGAGAAGGTGTTTCTGTTCAGTCCTGCCATTTTCCAGTTAATCTCGGTTGCTCATGTAATGAATAAAGAACTTTGTAGTAAAATGCTTTTGTTGTCTGAACAAAGTCTTAAATCTGTTCATGAGTGTCATTTTGCCTTAATTTTACAGCATGTAATAACAGGAAACATTTTTCATGTTGAATGCAGAGCCTAATGCAAAACCTTCTGACAAAGATCCACGTTGATGTTAGAAATTAAGACAACTAAAGCTTGGCAAGTAGAAGCCATGAACAACTGAAAGTTTGTGAACACCTAAACATCACCATTATTGCATGTTGAACATTTTAAAACTATTGCTAGCTAACTATTGTCAGCTTCCTCTGTTCTGGGAAAGCTCACCATGTTTTGGATTTCTGGGTAAATTATGATGTTGATTATGATTCAGGCTCATTACGGCTGTCATCATTGAATTGTATACAAGCAGGGGCACACTGGTAAGAAAATGGACGCAGTGGACGCAAGTAACAAATAAATTGTGTCTTCCCTCAGGTGTGTCTGGAGGGGAGGGGCAGGTTGCCTCATGCATATGACATCACAGTAGGTGGAAGTCGCTGCGGTCACGCCCACAGAGTGACAGCGTTACTCAAATGTGGCAGAAACACGTAAAAACACGTTACAGACAGACAATAAATTATATCTACGAGCACAATACATCAGCTGTATGCTAGAGACAGGAGAAATGCATTTGTGTCTTTACCAGAAGCGGATGCTTGTAATTAATTAATTAACGAGTGTATTAATGAGTGATGAAACTGCGGCATAAATACCTTTTCAGTAATAAACAAAAGACAGTTTTCGATGACATCATGGATTCCTTGACATCAGTCATACTGTGGTTACAATTGTAAACCTGTGTTGAATAAGTCTCTGTTTTCATCTGTTTTTCTCAAGCAGTGTCACTTCACTGTAGACACTGATGAAAATGCTGCTTTTGAAATAAATGCTGGTCATTATAAATGGGTCATTTTTTAAATCTTGTTATTGCAGAAGACGGTTTGCACTATATTTATTTATTATTATTCTCAACTGCCCATTAAAAGATATAAAAAAAATACAGTTCTGTGTTAAAGTCTTTAATGTATCTGTTGATTTTAAAACATAACAGTGCTTGCATTGGTCACGCTGTGCTCACGACTGTGTGCTATGAAAAAATAAATGCATTTTTATCTCAAACTATTTCAGCATTTTTTATTTGTAAAAAACAAGTTCTTAAAAAGTTGAATATAAAACGGTTCATTATTTAACATACTCATAAATAGACACAGAGGCACTTTGAACACTTCAATACTTAGACATGGAACCGATTTGATGATTTACCAGTCGTCCTATTACTTAATACATTAATGATATACATTCACACATTCAGTATATACACACACACACACACACATATATGCATCTCAGTGCAGCAACATTAAAACTGTAACATCTGCTGGGAACCAATTTTCCAGGTTGTGCTTCAGTTGAACTTCTGTCATTCAGTTTTATCTCAAGCTACTGCTGCTGCTGGGCTGAGATCCCGTCATGCCTGAGTGATCAGGACTGTGACGGTTCTGAAACAGAAACAAATAATCCTTTTTTTTATCATTTCATTGTGTTTGATTATGGTGTGTTGTGGTGTTCTGAGTTTGTGGGTTTTTTGGTTTTTTTTATTTCTCCTACAAACACTGTGGCAGTAGTTTGCATGAGCGTGAACAGGAGAGAAATGATGAGGTCAAGATTTTCACTAAATAATGAATTACATTTGGTTTGTGTCTCATCAAATCTTGCTGTACACCTGTCGACAAGACATACAGCACAGAGACCTCATGGAGTTTTTTATAATAACTTTTTAACCAAAAAAAGAAAGATTTTATTTTTAAATTATCTTTAAATAAATTGTTACATTGTAACAATGTTTACTTTGTGAATATTCATGATAATGTCCAATCATATCCAGCACAATGTATGTAAATAGAAAAAAAACAGTGTCAATAACCTTCTTCTTCTTCTTGTCTTTTTTCTTCTTCTTTCTGTCCGGGTCATCGTCCTTTTTCTTCTTCTTTTTCTTATGGTCTGAATCTGATGGAGTTTCTGTAGTAAAGAGTGTTAGTGTGAGTCAATGGGAAGCACACGTTTGTCTCTTTACGTGACTGTGTGTGTGTGATCGCCACCTGGTGGTAATGGATCCTGAGGCCTGTGATGTTTATGCTTGTGTTTGTTCTTCTTCTTTGGTGGCTGAATGTGCATCAGTCTGTATTGCTCCGGTAACTTTGGCGAGAGAGAAAGAGACAGTAGCATAAATCACACACACTAAACAAAGACCACACACACCTCATATTAAATCAGAGGCCTCCCTAAATGTATTACACACACATAAACACACTTACAGGACCCGTATGAAGCCTGAAGCCGGTAAGCACTGCTCCAGTGAGAGGACTGAACGAGTTGTTGCACACTGGTGGTTTCTCGATGAGAGAGTGCAGAGAGCTCTTGTCCTGAACACCAGGACTGTCTATTACACCTGATCACAGAACAATCAAGTTTCAATGCAGCACTTAGCGTGACCCAGTGTTGTTTGGTAAGGCATTAAAACTGATCTAGAATCAGCAATCAAAGGCAAATAAATACAGATACACACCGGGAAGCTCAGGAAGAAAGTTGCTGAGTTTCTCCTTGACTCTCTTTCCACAGAACTTGTTATAAGCGTGTTCCAGGTTGTAGTGTGTGATGAGGTTAGTGTGTCCTGTCAGCTCATTCTCCACTGACAACATGAGAAAGATAAAAAGACAAAACACAGTAGTTACAACAATTATTGTTAATGCTGTAATATGACAATAAATTAATAGGGATTTCCTTCAAACAGTGTGAGACACTTCAGAATTCATTCATTGTTTATTTACGTCTTTTTAAGACAGTGGTGACAAGTATTAAGTTACAGTTTTGATGTACTAACTATGGTAAAACAATTAACATGCTAAATGTATTTTAAGAGTGCCAACAATTACAATCAAAGTCTCTTTCTGTTACATTCCAGCAGCCACTACCAAAAACATACCAAAACTTCTCTCAGCACAACTTTGTCTGTATTTTTAACTTAGTATCGTTAACTTAGTATCGCTGTAATACTTTGCTATTCATAGTGGTACCATAGTATTACAGTACCTCCTAATATACACATTCAGTAGTACCTTCACTCTGTATTATTAAAACAATGACAAGCAATATTTATTACTTGGCAGTTCACGCAGCAGGTAAAACGGTTCATTCATTGCTGCTTGTTTTCTGATCTGAGTTCCTTCATCCACCATCTGATGGGCGAATGACATCGAGCCCAAGTTTTGGGGTACCTGAGGTTTCCCAGAACCAACCCCCAAAGCAGAGGCTCCTGCCGGACCCTGAGATTCAGGCTGACCATAAAGCGAGGAGAAGATTTCTGTCATGTTGTAAGATCCACACGGCGACTTTATTATTGTGTGTAAAGCTGTCTTGATGTTACTATTGCTAATCGTCTGTAAACGATCTGTTGACAATCACTTCCGGTTGTTCGTGCGCGTTGGTGAGTTTACCGTAATGTATCAATTGCGCGTTCGTATTTTTAGACTTTATACATTTATGCTCAGCACAGTTTCATAAAGCGTTATAAAGGCGAGTCATATTGTATAATATAGCGCTGTAATAACATAATAAAAATATATAAAAGTGAAAAACAATGAATGTTTGGGTGTCACTTACGCACGTAAAAAAATAGTTGTTTAAAGTTGAATAATTACGGTAAAGAAGGAACGCGAAAAACTTCCTGTTATCGTCCCCTTTTGTGACATCATGACCAATGAGAGCCGTAGTTTGGGTAAACTGACCAATCACCGTGAGAGGCGGGGCGTTCCGTTTCTTCGTCCGCAGTGACCTCTGTCCCTTTAAATCGTTCATTTGGTTGGACGACGTATATTTTCTCACAGTAATAGCGGCATTGATGCGGACACTGTTGTGTGGAGACATCGCACTTGTTTTCTGAAAATATGGCCTTATTAACTCCTTTGTTAGCGTTTCTCTATCATTTGCCGCAGGTTTATAAATGGCTGCTGAAACCGTATTACATAGCGTCGCTATTGATGTCCATCGCGTTCCTGGTGATCCGCAAAACGCCGGGGATTTGCGAGCATCTTTCGACGCAACGGGAGGACGGCAATCCATGTGATTTCGACTGGGTTCGTATAAACATTTGAGCATGTAACAGCAAATATAACAGACATAATAATCAACCTGCTTTGCAATGAAATAACTGGGCAGTAGATGGTGGTCAGGGTGGGGGTCCAAACCCACATACGTGAGAAGAGTGTTACGTTATGCATATAAATGATGCATTGGGAAAAAACAATGTTAAATCTTAGTAACCTGATTTGATCATTTGTTTTATTTTTGCAGAGAGAAGTGGAGATACTGATGTTTCTGAGTGCTATAGTGATGATGAAGAACAGACGAGCAAGTAAGTGTTCTGTCTCAGATACAGTTTTGTACCTCTGCTTTTCTTTTGCCTTGCAATTAATCTGTAATGACATTTCAAAAAGTCGACAGGTTATCCCTCTATTCAAAAGTAAATTTGATGTGTGTGTATATAAATGGTCTAAGTAAAGGTTTGTTTATACACTAAACATTTTGGCACCTGTAAGTCATTGTGTTCTCTGTGACGGTTGTCGTTGTGTTTGTAGTTGAATCAGTTTCTTTGTCATTCTATGTTCTTGTCTCCCCTCCTCCAGCTCAACTCAACCCCTTCAGTTTATATTCTTGAATCACCATCTGAAACAAAACAAAACGTTTCTGCACATCAGTGACTGAATATGAAAAGTTGTTTTTCCTATATTTGATATTAATTTTCTCATCGCTCCACAGTTACTGTTGAACAGCATGTGGGCAACATCATCCTTTTTTGTAAAGTGGCCAATGTGATTCTGTTCTTCAGACTGGACATTCGCTTGGGACTTCTTTACTTGACACTGTGCATTGGTCAGTATTCCTGTTTAAAAAAACAACAACAGGCATCATTAATACACAACCAAGCCACCAAAGTGTGATGGTTAATACATTAATTCATTTGGCAGATACCTTTATCTAAAGCAACTTACAGTGTATTCAAGTTTTACATTTTATCAGTACATGTGTTTCCTGGGATCGAACCCAATGTTCTACCAGTTGAGTTTTATGTTGGTTCTATGTCCTCTAATGCTCTCCTGCCTGATTCAGTTTTCCTGATGACCTGCAAACCTCCACTCTACATGGGCCCGGAGTACATCAAATACTTCAGTGACAAAACCATTGATGTGAGTATGATTTCACATTATACAGGGTTTTAGGTGGTGTGTTTAAAGTTTAGACTAGGCTAAACTTAACCCATTCTCAAGACTTAGTTAAATAACTTTTTAGTTTAATAATAGTTTAATAAGACGATACCTCAAATCGTGTACCAGTGCTGTTAACTAGATCTAACATTGGACCACTGCAGGTTTTGCCCCCCCCATTATTTGCTCTATGCCATATTTCAGCCATATTTGTAGTTATACATTAACCACTATTACCTTAGGCTAATGTTCATATATTACCACAGCTGTAAGTGTGTTTAGTTAAAGTTAGTGAGTACAGAGGCTCATTGTTCTCGTCTGTAGGAGGAGTTGGAGAAGGACAACAGAGTGACCTGGATTGTGGAGTTTTTTGCTAACTGGTCACCAGAATGTCAGTCTTTCGCCTCCGTTTATGCCGACCTCTCCTTAAAGTAAGAACATTGCTCTTAATGCACAGAAAGAACACAGGCCGGCTGCTCAATGGTTTATTTGACCTTAAGATTGTTGCTCATCTTGTTTGAATAGCTTTGAGATGGTCCTAAACGTTTTATTTCACACAGGTACAACTGTGCAGGCCTGAAATTTGGCAAAGTGGACATTGGGCGCTATGGGGAAGTATCTAAGAGGCAAGTTCTCCAGCTAGTTTTTTGCTAGATGTAGTACGTTGTGCTAGTTTTAACAGATGTTCTATATCTTCCTTATTTCAGGTATAAGGTGAGCACATCTCCTCTCTCAAAGCAGTTGCCCTCTCTGGTGATCTTCCAGGGAGGAAAGGAAGTTATGAGGCGCCCTCAGGTGGACAAGAAGGGAAGGGCCGTGTCATGGTCCTTTACAGAGGTGAAGCTTTCTCACATATTGCGTGTTCCATACGAATGTGTGCACGAGTTTACACAACGTTTATCATGTTGATTCTTAGGAAAACATCATTCGCGAGTTTAACCTCAACGAGCTCTATCAGAAATCAAAGAAACTCGGCAAGAGCAAAGGAGAGAAGATGGAGAAGCCCATTGAATCTGTGTTTTCTCCCGTGCCTGAGGAGGAGGAACCAGAGGCTGAAACCATCAGCGCAGTGGACACAGAGAGCAAGAAGGACAAATAGACTGTGCATGTGCTGACAGAGTGGGACTGCTGGATGAGATTCTGCTGAAGTTCAGTGTGCAGAGAGAACGTTTGTACGTAGCTGAATGAACGGAATGACTTTTTGTATAACATGGATTTTAATTTAATTGCTAAATATAGATTATAATATTCATACATATTCAGATTTCATAAGTATCCTGGACATGGTATTACTCAAACAGTCATCATTTGGGAGCTGAACAGCGCATTGATCATTCTGTCTGTCAGTTTTTGGACCTACCTCTAATATAATGTGATTTTTTTTTTTCTTTAGTAATGGGTTAAAATGTGTTGCAAGTGCATCACTATTGGGGTATAAACCTTAGCAGTACTTTTCCTACTCTATTATTTATAATCTCATTTCCTTTTTTTGTCATTAGTCACTCCTACTTTATTTTTTCCTTTTCTGTTAGTCTACTAATTTTTCAAGACATGTTTGTGAAAAAATTGTGTTTCAGTTAATGCCAACCATTTATGTCATGAAAATCTCACACTATGTAAAAGTATTTCTATTAATTTATTGATACTGTTGTTATGGGTCCAGTAATGAAAAATTCAGCCTTGGAACTTTATTAAACTTGAGTTGCCAAGTTATTCCAACTAAATACTGCTGTAAGTCTTAAACTTGTTTTTGTATATTGTCTGCTAATCTTTTTTTTGCTGAATGATGATTTTTAACAGTTTATTTTAAACTGACAGGCACAGAGGAAAGCTGTAGGCAGTCCGTATTAACCAATTACTCTTGCTAGTGGAAGCTATTATTGTCAATATTTGTTAATGCTGAATCTTTGTCTTGCAAAAAAAAAGCAATATTGTTCTTGTGCCCTGCTATACAATCCAGTTTTCACTATCTTTGTCAATGAATTGATCATATGATGAAGCACTTTGGGTGGTTGTGGATTGATTTTTGTCATTCAAATAAAAGTTCAGCATTCTGTTTTGTGTATTATATGAAATTTATCCAGTGTCTACCGTGTTTCTAACATCTGCACTAACAACATGCTTACAGTTCAGGAATGAGAAACATTCAAGCACAATAAATTTCGGTATTATTTTTTCCACCACCCTCATAAACATGACAAAAATAAAACAAACCACAAAGGGTGACGTCAAAACAACTGATTTATAAAGAGTTTATTACCAATGTGCAACCACTCACATTCACACACACATTTTCACGACCATGTTCACTCACACTGAACTATACAGTACACTTTCTTTTCCCTCCCGCAGTCCTTTTTCATCCTAAATATTCCTATAATCGCTTTGAGAGGGTATTCACTGGCTGTTGTGTTGACCATTAACACAACCCAACACAATCTAAATGTTGATCAATACCCCTGACAAAATGACCTGCACAATCTCAATCTTTTTTTGAATGTAATAAGTACAAATTAAATATTTAAAATTAAAAGGCGTTTCGCTGATTTGTAAAAAAAACGGCTAACTTCCTCTGATTGGTTCAACTGCCATCCAATCAGAGAGCATTTATATGGTAACTCATCATTCTGTGGCATTGAGCAGCAAGCTTTAAATCCTAATCGGATGGCTAGTCAAGGCCACCAGAAAGATTTGCCTCTCATGTGAATAAAAAAAAAAACATACCTAAGAGGCAGACAATCAATGTTTACAGAATAACCTCTGAATAACGTCCCACAGATGGGGGGGCTGCATCAAATGCATTTTAACGCTACAAGCGACCCTCTGTGACCCTCATGATTACTAACTGACCTCATGGTATCCCAGCCTCCTCTTTGGCAGGAGCAGAGACCAGTTTTTTATCTCACTACATGATTGGATGAATGTCCACAGAGAAAAAAATCTCATGAGCCATTGTAGAAAAAGAAACCTTTTGATCTTATTAATAACCATTTATAAAGTCACAGGTCCCCTTAAAAAATTAAATTCCACTCAAAAACGTCGACACCATTTTTTTCTCTCTATACAGAACAATTTACACATTTATGCTGAATAAAAATTTTCTTTCCTGTGATGCACTGAAAAGGTACAAAGGCAGTCCAGTTCTGTGGTACAGCTCCATACTGGTTTGGAGTCTGAATGAACAACAACGCTTCCCTCCTCCACGTCACATCTAACCAAAACCAGCTTCATATCCTTTTTGACAGATAAACGCAGGCCTGAAATGCATTTTTTTTCTAATCTTCTCTGTGGGCATTTAAATGTCTAATACACAGTTTTGCTCTTCCAACAGCAAGCCTCTGCAATGTCAGCAAAGAACATGAGTCCATGGCTCCGTTCTTGACTGAATGCTGTTCAAAGTATCTGCTCGTCTCACACCGATATCTCGTAAGTGGTCCCACCGACACCCGTCACCTTCTTCACCCCACCTCCAGGCTTGTGGGCGGGGCTCTGAGAAGAGCCAGCGCTGAAATAGGCCTGGCCCGGGCGAGTAGATAAGCTGGCAGGATGAGAGGGAGACGAGGGGGTGGAAGATGGAGACTGAGGGAGAGATGATTTCAGCTGCCCATTCGTCCGGCTATATGACTTCATCTGAATCTCGTCCCTTTAAAAGAAAGAGAAACGTTTAGAAAAATAATTACATTTACACTTTTTTTATATTACTAGAGCTGTCAACTGTTTACAGAGAACTGACAATTTACAGAAACTTTCTGTGAAGCAAATTTGTTGCATATTATAAACCACAAGACTTTTCTGAAAAATTACCGAAAATAACAAAACTAATCTTGACATAAAATGTACTCTCAAATAAAAGTCCACAAACGATCAAGATACATTGTTAATTCTCTTGATCTTTTGTATTAAAAAATAAAATGACAACATTAATAATATTACGGTATTTTAATGACAAATCAGTCAGTTAAACACAACCTCTCAAAGAAAAAAATAACTCCTAACAACCCAAACTAAAGGCGAAATAATGGCGCAATTTTTGGAATTTTAAAATATCCTGCCCCATCCGAATTTAATGGACAGAGACAATAAAATTCATCCGTAGGTTGACGTCTCTCGTAAGTAAAATGACTGCTGCACTTTTAACATTGTTCTTTCAGTCTGAGCGATCCAACCTGTCAGCTTCTGACAAAATGTACAACACAACAAAAAGCAGCGGAAAACAACATCAATGATCAGCAGTTACTAAAACGACAGAACAAACATCAACAATGCAACACAAACTCCAGACCGGGAAAAAAGAACAGGAAGAAGGAAGTGAAGGAGATACACTCACAGGAGTCTGGGAGAAGGAGGAAGACTAGGAGGAAGGAGGCAGCAGGCTGCGCAGAGCGTCGAAAAGTTGAGGGGGAGTTACTCACTTTGGCGCCTGTACGCCCCCTCCCCCGATCGAGGCCGAGGCTTTGCGGACCAGGCGGTACTGCATCTCTGCAGCTGCAGCGCTAGAGTAAGATAAAGACTTTCCCAGTGGCGGGGGGTGCGGTGAGCGCGGCGGGTGGGCGGTGGTCGGCAGAGGCGTGTCAGTAGAGCGGGTGCGGTACGGGTAGGGCTGAGAGTGGCCCGAGTCAGAAAGCAGAGGCGGGCGAGAGAATCGGGGCGGTCGATGGTGGTGATGATGATGATGGTGATGGTGGTGGGGTTGAGAATCATGTAGCAGGCGTTCCCGCTCGCGTTCAGGTGGAGGTGGAGGGGAGGAGGTGGAGCCCCGAAGATAGCCGGCGTGTTGCGGGGATGCAAGGAGGGCAGAGGGCTGGTGGAGCTCTGCTTCCCTTTGCTGGGTGATCTGTGCCGACAGAAATGGCGAACTGTAGCCGACTGGCGTGCGTGGTCGCCCTGACGACATCTCGGGTGCTGCAGATTCGAAAACTGGGCTTTCAGAGGGTGTGAGCAGACTATCGTACGACAGACTGCCGTTACGAGGAACCGGTGGTGGCGTCTGATTGGCTAAGCTCTTGTAGCTGGTGGAGGTGGTAGCCTCAGATGGTGGAGCATTGTGGGAGGAGCGAACACTGGAGGACCGCGAGGCTCCTCCCGCAAGAACTGTAGAATCAGAAAAGGAGGGATACGAGCGCCCTCCGAAGGAGTAACCTGGCATCCCTGAGCCTGGAGGTCCTCCAGGGGGCACCCCCGTTCTTTCATTCCTACTTCGTTCCACTCCTTCACCCTCACGCCCATCCAGACTGGGCTCAGAGCGATAGCCTGGCTGATGACTGGACTGGTGGAGAGAGGTAGAGGACTCTTTAAGACTTTCCCCACGACTCATCTACAGAGAGGATGAGAGAGAAAGAAAGTGCAAGCAGAAGAGTTTAAAAATTACAAGGGCAATTTAAAAAGGGTATTGAGGACGAACCCCATGATAAAAATTGGGCGGGTACTACCACAGGGTAACTGCAGAGAAGATGGGCGAATTGGGAAAGTATTTCATGGCTATAATAAAAAGCCAGCATTGCAAGATATGGCAGACAGAGGCTAAGCTTGAAACGGCAGGGACACATTTGAAGTTTTGGCAACAAACTTAAAGCAACAAAGGGCAGAGCAAGTCTTGATTGTTTCATTATGTGCACTACAATACATGTTTTTCCTTTGTCAGATATTTTACCTTTATTCTATCCCTGTGTTTTCACTTTCATAAAAACAAACCATTTGAGTTCCTGGTTCTATAAAGACCCTCCTCCAGAATTACACATAGGGCTCAGATTGGTTAGCTGGTTCAGTGTGTTGTAATTGGCTAACAGCCCAGTGCGCTTTGTCCAAAAATATCACAGAGTCGACACAGAGGGCGTAGTTGATTATAATTCTGGGGATCATAACATCATAAACCCAGGAAGAAGAGAGCTGTAGTTCTTGTAGTCCTTAAAATGCGATTTCGGTTTACCTTTGCAGTAAAGTTTAAGCTTTTGTTACTTTTAACTGCATTTTTTAATGCTCAAACAGTAACATTACACACCAACTAAAGTTAAAGACCCTATTAGTGAGCACCCACATCTTTTAGAGGTAATGACATCACATAATGTGGTGAGTTTCTCATCTAATCCAGCCTAATCTCTCCAGCAAAAACTAAAATGTTTCGCATGGCCAGTCTATGAGCACAGATGGCTTGTTTGTACTGACACACTGTGGGCTTTTTATTAACACTACTAGCGCTTAATTCAACAAATGGAACAGATAATCTTCACTCTTTTGTTTCAGAATGAAACTAATTTGTTCACCAAATGTTCTGACTAAACATTGAATTAATTCCTTAAATGCTGGAAGCCTTTCAGAAAGCAATCTGGTCATTGTAAAAACACATTT
>JAZGTK010009369.1:0-17329 GCA_036877625.1 Ambastaia sidthimunki | reverse complement strand
ATAAAACTGTTTTTAACCCAAAAACAAAAGGGGGACGGTTAAAATCAGAAATGCACCAGTTCACACACCAGTTTGAAAACCAGTGCACATCTCATCAAACATCCCTTAATTTGAATGTAACAATCAGATGTGAATTTTGTACAGCAAAGAAAGTAGCTTCAAATGAAGATCTAGTCATCAAATGTGTAATTGGGGTTGACAACAAGAGTAACATCTTCCTCCTGGGAATCTGTTGCTCTGGACTCAACAGAACCTTTCAGCCCAGACTGCTTGAGCTCAATCAGAATATAATCCTGAGAAAGACACACAAACATGTTTTTGTTGAAACACTTTTCATGCATCCAAACTCGTACAAATTAAAAATGAATGAATATCACATAGACCAAAGATATTGTCTTACGTAGTGAACCAGTCTGTGGATGACTTTCTCTATCAATGCTTTCTTATTCATGAGCTCCATTTCTGAATCAATCTCTGATTCAATTTCCTTCAGGTACCAGTTTACCACTGCATTCTTCTTAAGAGCAGCCTCGTCTTCAGCTGGGAGAAACCACATATCACAAATCAGATTTTTGGTCAAATTTCTCAAGTGTTTTAATTATAAACATGTCAATGTTTGTAACACACTCAGTGGTTCCTAAACAAGTACAGAGTGCCAGAACATGACTCTGAGAACATACTAAACACACAAAATATACAATATAAACTTTATATTGTTTTAATTTATGTTTTCAACCACATTTTGCTCAAGTACCAGTTTATCATTCGTTGCACAATGCTGATAAAGTTTAGAAGAAAGTATGTTATGAAGAATGTTATAAGAACTCTCACCTTCCTCTGAATGACGCAGGTGTAGCACCAGCAGGTTGGAAATTCGTTTGTACTCCGCAAACGACACGCGCAGTGAAGCTTTACTGCTTTCTCCATTCACACCGTGACCGTTAATACCGTTTGTGTGCTCGTGACCGTTTACTGCTCCGTTCACATCATTAGGAACATCATGTCCTGCAAACAGTGGGAAGACCAAGACAGGTGTGTTCACAAACATCTTGTATTAAAGGTGTTAAAATAAAGTATTCTGAACAAGCAAGATGAGTTTCCACACATTTTGTCAAATCATTTAGACTTTCCCAATTGTTGTGATTACGGTATAAAAATTTTAGCTTACAGAAAAACGATTTATATAGAAGTGAGCATATTAGGCCAAAAGATAACTAAAAGATTGAAGTATTTATTTCCATGACTTTTAAAGATTTCAGAATCCCTGATATGTTTTCCATGACTGAAAACTGTGAAATTAAGGATAACTCTACCATTCATCTGATCATCTCCCTCCTCCATGGCCTCCTCTTCCTCATGATCCAGGTTAATGTCAGGGGTCTCGACCCGAATGATGGACTTATTCAGCAGCCTGAAAGCCTCCTTGACATGCTTTGGTTGAACCTGAAAGAAGACAAATCTTGGTTCATGTCATGTTGGTTTATAACTACATACTGTATGTACCTGATCTCAGTTAGATAATTGTCACTTTCATGCTGAGGATTCTGGGTAATCAAGATCATGTTTCAATCTCTTTCTCTGTTTCTCACACACCTCATCACAGCAGTGCATCCTGGCCATGCTCTCAGAGAGACGGATCAAGCTCTCCAGCTGACGGACGGTGATCCTCCAGGCTGATTTAGTGACTCCAGAGCCATCTCTCTGTCTCAGACGCTTGTACTGCTCCACGATGAATTCCTCAGACTCCTTTGAAATCTGATACCACACATAGAAAAAAACAGGATACAAACAACATCTAATGCATTATTAAGTATTTCAATGTTAGATATTAACTAAAATCAACAGTACACTAAAATAAAGGGCTTTGAAAAAGTAAACTAAGAGAAATTATGTAAAATATAGGGAATATTTAAAATTCTGACTTCTAGGTTTCTGATCAAATAAGCAATACTGCTTGTGGATCATTCTCAAATCATTCTTTGACAACATGCATCAGCAAATTGTGAAGTTTAAGAAATTTAAAGTCATAATGTTTTGATTACATTTACATTCACATTGCTATGCCCATAAATATTAATTTTGTACTTAAACAACAGTAACAAACATAAACCTCCGGTCTAAGACGTCTGAACTCTGCACTACGAATTTTTCCATGCACCTCTCCTCTATTTCAGTCACGTCCAGAAACAATGACCGTATGAGCCTCTCTGTCTCTCACCTTTGGTTTGAACTGCCGGGCGAACAGCAGATATCTGCGAATCTCATCCAGAGTGTAAACACGCTCCACAGAATTCTCAATCCTGGAGTGAAGGTCCACAATACGTCTGGCTATGGCATAATCGGTGACCTGAGGTGAAAGACGGAAGACTAACAACATTGTACGTGGTCCACACACATCTTCATATAATGTTGCCCTTTAGCTCAGAACCATCATGTGACATGCACACACCTCATTACAGTCGTCCACCAGGATAAAGAAAAGATCGAAGCGGGACATGATGGGAGCTGTCAGGTTGATGTTCTGCTTGAGAGATTTGGAGCGATCGTAGCGTCCGTTGACCGGGTTCGCTGCAGCCAAGATTGACGTACGAGCGTTCAAAGTGGCCTGTGATTACAAATAGTGTATAATGTGCAAAAACAATTGCAGCATCTGTCTGGAAACAACATATATTACATGTCCATGCACTGCTGTGATTATTTTGATCTTTGACTCATACCTTGACCCCTGCTTTGGTGATGGAGATGGTCTGTTGCTCCATGGCCTCGTGGATGGCCACCTGGTCTCTCGTTTCCATCTTATCAAACTCGTCAATGCAGCAAACACCCTAATGAGAACAGTTTTACCTATTTCTTATGCATCTGACAGACTTATTGAATTAAAGCTGAACATTATACGAGTACAAAATTTCCTCTTTTAAAAGCTTGTGTGTTAAACTCACATTATCAGCCAGCATGAGAGCTCCGGCCTCAATGACAAACTCGTGTGATTCCTCGTCTCTCACCACAGCAGCTGTGAGACCAGCCGCACTAGACGCTTTTCCACTGGTGTAAACCGCACGAGGACTGAACTCCTCCACATGCCTGAAATAACAACCAGACCATGAGGACTAACAGATATTTCCTCTTTGATCTTTCAGACAAACATGTTAAACTATATCTTATTATCTTTCACTATGTTTACAATTACACCTAAAAGAGTAAAAGGCTCACTTGAGGAACTGGCTTTTGGCTGTGCTGGGGTCCCCAACGATGCAGACGTTGATGTCACCTCTCAGAGACGTGCCCTCCATGGTGGTCTTAGGAACACCTCCAAACAACATGAGCAGAATTCCTCGCTTTACTTCATCATTGCCTGGGAAAGCGACATTCCGGTTAGACAACTGTAAATACATGACAAAAATGACTAATCCATACGAATATTATTCAGCTAGTTGATTGTAACGGGTATTTTATATACAAGCGTTGTCAATTTAGTTTGTTAAAGAAAATTAGTTAAACAGCAAGACGTTTCTGCTTTGAATAGATTAATCCACGATTTAAAATGGATTTTTGTGGACTGTAAAACTCCAGCAAGGCTTAAAATGTAGAACACTGTCATTCGTGGCTACTGACCATGAATGGTTGGGAAGAGGCTGGTGCAGAGGTTGTGATAAAGGTTCTTATCTTGGCTCATCTCGAACACCTTCTCCCATTCCTGTACAGACATCTGGTTCTTAATGCTCTCAGCGGTCTGCTCCTCGTCTCGAATCTCCTTACCACCAAACTGCAAACACAGATACACGTATCACAGAAAGCATCTTCAGAGGGTTGGTACCGGCGGGATGGGCAGGGCTCTTACTCTGGGGTTGGTGGGGGCTACGTGACACGCCAAGAAGGCGAGTCTGTAGCTGAGCTCCCTGACGCCCAGCGCTTTGAGTCCACGCACACCTTCATTCTCATAACCCTGTTTTCCGGCTGTCCTGGAGCTTGTCTCAGAGCGCACACCTGAAATAAAATATTTAGTTTAACTACTTATTGGATTGTGTACAGTTGAGAGCAATGGGACTTTATTAGAACAGGATAAAGCCAGGACTCAAATTCAGCTCATCCAATGCGTTTCTGCTCCATGTGTCAGAATGTGGCCCACACGGCTTATTGCTCTGACATATATTTGCATGTTACTGACATTTATAGCCATATAAGTCTATAATCATTAGTGCTGCTTTACTACAACAGAGGAATGTACCTGGTGTTGCCAGCTGGGATACATCAGGCACAACGATGAGGGAGCCGATAAAATCACACTTATCGCCAGCTTGGGCCGACTCCACAGCCTCCGCTCGCAGAATCACCTCCATACTGCGCGGAATTGAGCCCCGCGGCAGTTCTGCCTGAGTCTCCTGAACACGCACCTGAGATCAACACACAGAGATCCTCAGAATATGACAACAGGACTTTAATGCGTGATGGATGAAATTTTATGTAAATCGCATTAAAACTTTAACAAATACAATATTCAAACTTTACAACCAACAAAGATTGTAATGATTACAAAAAATGGTTATTAATTATTAGAACGTAAATCCCAGATGTTTAAACAGTATCTGTCAGACCTTCTGGAAGTCGATGAACTTGGACTTGTTTGTGTCCAGGAGGAAGCGTCTGCGGTTGTTGCAGACGGGGTTGCGACAGATGCTCGGCTGCGTGTATTTAAACTGCTGCTCAACGTCCTTTATCACTCCCTGACAGTCCAGACACAGGAAGGTCCCGCTCACCAGCTCAGGATGAACAGGGTGAGTACGAACCACCTGACCACTGATCCGCACCAGTGATCCCACCTTCAGCGTGGTCAACTCACGGATCCTGCAGGCAACATCAGTAAAGTTCATTAAATCTAAAATGTATTAGATTAAAACCCACATCTTATGTCAAATCTACACATCTGGACCATCATTACCCTGTTTTTATATTGTCTTTTTGTTGCATTGTCTTACTTGTGTCTGGTTGGAAGGTCCTGGAAGGCAACATAGAATTCTTTGGCGGCAGGGACCTTCCCGTGATCCCGGGCAAAATTCCGCACAGCTCGACACAGGTAAGGGTAAAGTCTAAAAAAATATATATATTGTTATATATGTGAGTTGAAATAAAAGAAAGATGTATCTTAAAATATGTATTTTCTATTAGATGTACAGTATGCATCCATATTACAAACAGCATCTATGTTCTATATTTCTCATTATAGGTTAAATAAATACAAACGTATATAAGTCAAATATAACTGAAACTGATGCAATAAATAAAACTACATTAACACTATAGTGTTCAAATGATGGGAATGTTATCATATTATATAATAACTGAAGGCAACTTCACATAATTATTATATTGTGAATTACGTAATATACATTTCCTTCATCGGTATTGTAAAGTACAGTATGATCAAACGTACAAATAAAGATCACGCATTGAAAACAACGCATAAAAATAATTGTGATTTTTATTCGTGTCTCCATCCACACCTGTAGAATTCCTCCTGTATAGCGGTTGCCAGTTCTTGATTAAATCCCTCCAGATCAGTGAAACTGACCACGAGTGTGTTCCTCTCGGGCCGGATCAACTCTTCCGCGTCCCGCAGGTACTTCACCTCTCCATCGCTATTATGAAACCTGAAGAACAGTATAACACCAACTAATGTAAAATCCTGTATGATATAAAATGATCACAGTCACAAATCATAATTAAAATAAAATGACCGGATTATTACAGCAAATGCGATACATGATTTTATATAAAACTGCATCTATTTTAAACTGATCTACTGTTCCACAAAACGATTGTCTTATAGTTAGGTGGTTATCGTGAAACTGAGTTAAGCAATGAACAGTAAAGGTACACAGTATTTACTCACTCTTCCAAAAAAGCCTGGAATAATTTTTGACATTTTTCCGCCAGTTCGTCCTTCATCACCTGACCGCCATGTTGATCCACTCCAGGTTCCATAAGATCCATTTTTCTAATCAATTGCTATTACAAAGTTATAACAGTTACGTCCTGTCTCGTAGACAAAAGCTCCACGAGTTCCTGCTGAAGTTTTCGCGCGGAATGCTGTACCATGTGATTCTTTTCGCGCCACCAGGAACCAATCAGATTGTTACATTTCAGTGCAGCGGCTACAATTGGACTATAGTAACCAATCTTTTTCGAGCATTCGGTTTAGGGGCGTGAAATCAGTCTGGTGGGTCTTAACATTTACATTCTTACATTTTAGTTTAAAATAGTGACTAAATGTCATTCACTCGTTTACAGTAAAAGTCAGAAAGATATTTATACTAAATCCAGTCGGGTTGGGCTTCCCAAATGTTGTCTTTAATGGTTCAGGTACTCTGGGTCTTAATAATAATCCTTATATTTTAACACCTAACTATGGATCTTCAATTCATTGACGTACATTTGCTTGTACATGTATAAACAGAGTTTATTTATGTATGAATTATTGCTCAGACTGTTGTTGAAGTAGTACAGAGTTGTATTATATGGTGCTGTATTATATATGTTACATAGTTTGAAAGTGTTGGAATAGGATTTCTTTTAAATAACTTAAAGTTATAGTTTTCGTGTGTATGTCAGGTACCAAACATTGTAATTAAGGTATTTAAATTATTGTACTTTTTACAAACATCTTAATTGTTCAGATATGTCTGTTGGCACAATGAAGATCATTATAACTGAAAATTAGTCTTTTAGCGCTTCTTGTGGAACTTATTGTCTTGTAGGAAATATATAATAGCTGAGAATATTTTGGCCTGTATGGGTTGTTATTGCGTCATTTAATGACGCCTTTTACACACGTTTTTTTCAAAGGCCGTGAATATTGCTTTTGGCAGTAGATGGCGCTGTTGATATAGTGTATGTGAAGAGCGAGCGTTTAGTTAAGACTGCAGAGAGCGACAGAGAGTACAATCATGTCAAAATATGCACGTAAAAAAAGACAAGCCACTATGCAAAATGGGCAACAAAAACAATATTTTCTAACACTTGATTTCTGCCCTAAGCATTCTAAACTAATTTTTTTAACATATGCGATTTATGTAAAATCTAAGGATCTTTGATTAAATTGGCATCATTTTGTAATATATTTCATTAATAAGCAATTAACAAAATATTATATAGTGCTTAGAATTTAAATATGAACGAGTCAATGTTTAAAGTGCATTTAATTGACTTAATGATGGCACAGTGATGTCATGTGTAATGGTAATTGATTACACAAACATTTTTATTGATCATGCTTTAGGAACACTGTGCACTGAAGCACTGTGAACTATTTTTAGATGCATTCATTCATTCTTTTTGACAAGCTACTAGATGTAATTGTCAAGTGTTGCTGACTAGTTTCAGTTTTCAAATGTGTGGCTTGAGGACATTGTGGGCAGTGATCAGCATTTGTACCTGGTTAATGATCTAAAGCAGGGGGCTTAATAAACTTCCAAGGTGCCTCAAGATATCTTACAATTATTTAAAATAACTCAGAAAAGCATAATAAACTAAAATAAGCTAAATTAACTAACTAAATAAACTAACTAAACAATGAAGTAAAACTTAAAAGTTTTTTGTGTTTGATCTGGAATATTTTTTGGGCATTCATTGTGGGTGATGGGGATGAGGGGGTGGGGAGGCATCATGTATTGTTGTGGACAACAGGGGGGATTTAAAGTTAAGAAGCCCACCACTGATCTAATAGAGCTAGTGTGGTTAGCAGAACTATAGTGAGAAAGTGCATATTATGCAAAAGTATTTAGTATGTGTAGGGCGTATCCTGGGTTGTGGTCTGTAACTAGACGTCTTTTGTTTTGTGGTTCCCCTTATGGCGGTTGATTTTACCCAGTGGCGACATTTTTGAATTTTGAACTAAAATTTTGATTGGTAGGTAAACTAAAGACATGCAAATATGCAAATAGTGCATGACTTTCTAAACAGTAAAGCTCAAAATCTGCATTATTTTAATGTTTATTTAAAAAAGCATAAAACATGTAATTCATTTGAACACATTGTTCACCCTGTGTGAGTGTGTGTGTGTGTGTGTTGATGTCTTTGCTAATGCGTTTATGTGCTTTTGAAAAGCGTGTTTTAAACCGAACGTGTTTTGCAATCGGTGAAATCACTTTCAGGTGATTTACCTCAGTTAATGTAATAAAGATGCATAACCACAGTGTTTGAAATACCACACACACACCTGAGACAGGTGTAGCGCACGGCAAACAGCGTCTAGACGGCTTTGTCTGAAGAGCGTCATCAAATGATCACATTTCATAACATTTGGCAGCAGGGTGAACAGAAAATATTGCGTTAGTCAAGAGATTTATGTCTTTCACAATCGCTACTCAGATTGTACTGACATGACATCATAACCGCCAAAAAACCGATACCATCTTTTTGGAGTAAACAAGTATTTGTCAGGTCTTGCTTTACGCGTTACTTGTGTCCAACGCTTAAAGCAAGACCTGACAGATGTAATTCTGGATGTCAAAGCACAATTTTTAATGCTTAAGAGTCATGTGAGGATGTTGTTGAGTGGTGATACGGCCTTGTGTACTTTAGTTATACAAAAATAATTGTATTTCTGATGTCTACTGTGGTCACCTTAGTGCCCTTGTGACTGTGTGTGTGTTCAGTAGTCTGTCGATTAATGTTTTTTTCCATTTTACTAGTGTAATTCAACACACACGATATAGCAAACGTCTGTGATAGACATTTTTATACCCTAAATCTCAAACCAAACTATTGACATTGTTCATTAAAAAAAGAGTTTAGTTGATTTCAAAGTTTAATGCATGTTTCACTATATTTGTTGGGACATGTTTGGCCCCCACTGGACCTAAACCTGCACACACAGCTTCCTTCATCAAGAGAGAGAGTGAAAGAGAACAAAAAAGAGAGCAGGGTACAGATGTCAGAGGTGAGAGGTCACCGAGAGAAGGTCACAGGAGCACTAAGAGCTCCTAGAGCCATCAGAGGTCAAACTAAGTCTTTCGGTTAGAGTTTCCAAAGAGTGAAAATCCTGTGAGGATTTAATGGTGTTGGTTGCAAAAGTGAAAATCCCCCAAATCCAAATTTTTCAGGTGTGTTTTTAACAGGCTTCCATAATTACCCAGGCTATAAATACCTGTAGAGACCCGTGAGCTGAATACATATGCCATGTGTGCAGGTGTGGGCAAAAGCACACAGTATTTGCACTTGTTTATCAAGGGAATATGTGTTTTGAAACCTGGGCCTAAAATGACATCTGTTTGTGTCTGCACCTGTATGTCTCTCTGTATTTCTCACCCCCCTCACACACACACACACACACACACACACACGTTTTTTATGTGTTTTGTTTGCTTAAAGCTGATTGTGGGAATCTGTGAGTGAGCTGCTCTCTTATTAGCACACAGTGAGAGAAAGAGTCTTTGGAGGGAGATCATTGTGTCTAACAGCAGGTGTGTGTTTGGAGAAGCGTGTGACAATTCAAGCAATGTCTATGCAGGCAGGGAGTCCCATTACTATCAGCTCATGCTGTTTTCTGTTCCTCTCAGATACAAGCACTTATTCTTCATGAGGACTCCAGCAGGTCCAACTCTGTGATAGTCTGACCATCGCTGATATAAGAGATTCAATTCAAAGTCTCTGCACCTCCATGTGGAAACACATTTGTGTAATATGTGTAATATTCTTCACATTAAGCTGCTAAAATATTTATATAAGAAGGAATACAGCATGTATATGATGTAGCCAGTAACACAACAATTTGTTTGTTATTATTCAAGGAAAATGCAGCTAAATAATCACAAGTAAAAAAAAAACTGTTTAAAAATGTTGCTAATACATATTGTTTTTTGGCCAGTAAGAATTTTTTTACCCATCTGTATTTTAAATTATGTGCATTTATTTCTATATGTCTATGCATGTATCTGTCTGTCTGTGTGTGTGTGTGTGTGTGTGTGTGTACATATATATGTATATATATATACTGTATATTACAGTATGTGCGTTATGCATTTATGTCTATTAAATATGGAGGTGTTAAACCAAGAATGTTGTCCTGGACTCTGTGATGGGGTTGAACTTGGACCCATTATGTTAGTCTTTCTAACAGAGCCAGAGAGAAGGGGCTCACCTAAAAAATGTTTACTAAGACTTGTGAATTTTAGCAACAACCCTCCCTTAACATACTTTACTTCCCTTAACATACTTTACATGTATATGATGTAATTACTTTCCCCTACAGTAGAGTCATTAGTTTACACTGTTCTTCAACCATGGGCTCCACGGCAACCACAAATATATGTTTGACATAATGTTTTTGTTGTCATGTTAGTTGTTGTATCAGTTTTTTGTTACAGTTACTGGTCATTGTCAGGTGCGTCGAGTGCATGTTTTGCACGGACGTGTGAAAATAGGTCTTGTCTATGAAGGACCTCTTTTCCCACCATTGTTACTTTTGATTTACAGGAAAGCTGGTTCTTCACAGCTAGGAAGCTTTGAGTCTTGCTCGCTAACATTGAGCTTGACCAAGAATTCTAAAGGGTTGATGATCTATTACACTGATTCGTTCATAAATAACAAAACACACCTGACATCACAATGGTCCCCTGACAGCAGCCCTAATAACTTTTTGTTTTTCGGACACCTGAGGTTCGAGACTGTTGCAGTGATTCTGCATAAAGGGGGAAAGAAAAACTGACAGAGTTTTTGAATTAAGAATTTTTGTTCCCGGTTTATTGTGCTACCTTTGAAAAGGACTTGTTCCAACACACTTATAATTGTATATAAACACTCTCCAGATGTGTTAGAGTTTACACACACATACTAACAGAGGTGAGCATAATCTGCTCTCAGCTGTCTGTCGGGATGTTGAACTTTTGAGGACATCCTCCACACAGCTGATATCGTGAGAAAATGAGCGACTGAATGAATGGACTGTTTGGCAGATCAGGGTCCGAATGCAGAAAGAGATGCAACGATTTGACCCGGAAGGAAGCTATTATACTGCATATTCATATTGCGACGGACCTATTGTTAGATTTTCTGCATCCTGCAAACAAGTAGCATGTGTGTGAGATATTGTGTGTCTGGCTTCTATAATGAACTCGCACAGATGTCCAACACGTTTGTTGTTGTTTGTTTGTGTGCGTCAATGTGTGTTTTGAAGAGTGTCAGAAGAAGAGGAGGTCACTCACGGTATCCCAACAACACCGTGTTGTCTGTTACATGTTTTAACTTTCCTGAAATGAAGCGGATAAAGGTTGTTCCGGTTGTGTTGCAGACAGAATGATGGTCTATAGATGGTTTATAAATAGAGACTGTTGTTTGTACTGTATGGATATTTCATGACTTTTTGCTGTGTTAAATCCTGGCTGATACGTGTCTGGATACAGGTCTGGTTGGGGTTACGTGAACGATTTTTGATCATAATCATTTGAGATGGTAATTAAGTGTTTCTGAGGTGGTGGTCTTTATGTAGCCTGACATATATATTTAAATTATTGTGGTGCTGGCTAAAAGTTTACTTTTCTATTGCTTTTGTAATCAGACTTATGGTTTTAGCCACTGGCAGGTAACCAAATAACCAAAATCCATAAGCAAAGACAACTCACATTTTCCCCTGAAAATGTTTTATTTATTTTTGTTTGCTCCGTATGTGTCTGTATTTGTTCGCGACTGTGTGTGGCATCCGTATGTACACTTCAATATCTTCAGTCACCCCTGTATTTTCAAATATGTTGTAATTTGTTGACAGAAGTACCAGACAAAAGAGATTAATGCACAAGATCATTTGATCTATGCGGCTCAGTGACCTTTTGACGCCTTACTTGTCTCCTCAGGTGAAGGCGGGGCAAAATGTGTCAAAGAACTCACCTCCACACACTGACACACTCACAGCCACCTACACACAGTGAGTTACACAAACAGTGAAAAGTGTCCTGACAGGTCTTCCCTCGTCAATACAGGTGTGCTGGAATCCACTTAAGAATTTAAGTGTTGTGATGACTGTGTGTGTGTGTGTGTGTGTGTGTGTGTGTATGTGTGTGAGTGTGTGAGTGTGTGTGTGTGTGTGTGTGTGTGTGTATGTGTGTGTGTGTTTGCATCATCTTCTTTTGGCTATCAGTGGAGCTGAGAGGTGAAGTCAGACAGACGGACGACGACATCAGGAAACGTGTTATGGAACAAATACCAGCACGTATCAGATCTTGAATCTCTTTATACAGTCATGTTCCATAAAACACAAACAACATTCTCACACTATCTGGTGTCTGTACTTGACTTGATCTTGTTCATGATTTATTGATATTTATATGAGAACAGTTCAGGTTACTGTAATTCATTGTATGTGATTAATTGCCGTGATTTATTGATTATTATATTACATAACACAAGAAGATGTTTGATAATTGTAACTTTTTGTGTACATGAAATATTTATTATTGTGTAGGTCTATGACATGAATAAATGAAAGTCAATGCTTTGGTAAATCTCATGTCTAAAATGAGGAAATTACTGTAGATAACCTGTTTAACAACACCATGTAAATACAGTTAGGTTACAAGGTCACAAGTCTTAGATCGATCTAAACAGTTTTGTAAAAGTTTTGTGTACGTACTGTCTGTACACTTTACTCATAATGGCCTACGATTAGTCCAGTTATTAGTCCAGTCATTGATCTCTGAAGCTGATGCTCAAAGATTGTTTATGTTAATGAAAAATAAAGAATTATGTTGATGTTTTTAACCCATTGAGATTCAAGTAGTGTGAAACCATTTGGAGGGTTTGCATACAATAATTTTTCTCATTCATATGAGTAATATCCTGCTAGTCTAACATCTGCACCTGAAATGATGGAGATTAGGATTCATCTCTTTACATTATGACCATTTAATTAATGAAATCACTGTTTAAAATATAAAGATGTCACACTGTTGAAAAACAAGATGTTCCTGAAACTCAGTCGGCAGGAGACGGAATTAACAATGTCATGGGTTTGATTCAGGAAGAGCTTAAACTAATAAATGATATATAAGTCGCTTTGGATAAAAGCATCTTCCAAATGTGTAAATATGGCTCCAAAAAGCATGAGGAAAATGTTGACCTATAATAAAGAAATTAAATTCTCACACTGGCAGCTATACTGATGCATGTCAGCCTGCGGGTTTGTGAGCCTGTAAACACAATGCCTCCCCGATATCCCTGTCATTAGAATAGGCCTTTGTTTGAGGGACACAAACCGAACCGTAAACACAGGAATTACAAAACAATAAGCATCCTCCAACTGTTAGCTCCTGCTGCCTCCTTGTCGTGCCACCTTTCCATTTAGACAGCTGGTTTCAGGAGCTGAGGAGGGGGAGACCTCCATCTTTCAGCCCTCTCCTCCGTTTACCATGCCACTGTCCTTCCTTCTTCTCTTTCTTCTCTTAAGCCCTCTCTTCCACGTCCTACCCCAGCCTGTTTCGAGGGCAGACCGTAACAGGAAGCCCGGCAAAAAACAAGACACAAAAAAATCTCTGAATAAACTTCCAGGTTCTATTTCTCCCTCTTCCTGATGGGAAGTCTTTTCTGAAGCAGTGGGAAAATGCTTTTCAAACCTTCACTCAGCATGTCAGTGCCCCAATTCTCTCAAGCTCTGCCGGCAAAGCTATTGTGTAACACGTACCGAAGGGGAAATCAGGGGTTGCAGCTAAATTCGATTTCACTATTGATTCACATTTTGTGGTTGTGGCCACGCTTAACTAAATGCCTAGTGCAGAGATAATTTATTTTTCAGAGAGGTGTAAGAAGGTCAAATGACATCATGGGTTTACCTTTCATTTTGCTGTGTGTGTGTGTGTGTGCTATATTAGCCTTAAAAGAAAGGTCAAATGAACAGCACAAATTGGATTTATGAGTGTTACAAGTTGAAGGCTCTTCAACATCAGGCCAATTAGACACAGTGTCTGAGATAAGTGCTCCACAGGGCAGCGCTGAAGTCACAAGGTTAATGACCTTCATGTGAATGCTCACCAAGAGAAGCATTTGCTGTGTCTGTCTGCACCATTAAAATTTCATATGTGTTAAATGTGCTTTGATGTTGGATCTTTTGAGATGTGTTTAGCTGTGGTCCGGTGAACTTTGAACCTGTGAGTCAAAGTGTGTGTTTTGTTGGTGAGCCTTATGTTTGCTGTTTAAGATTTATATACACAGTGGAACAATGTTTAGTTTGGGATAATTTTGATATTATTGTCTGAATATGTTTTTGATTGCTGTGTCAAACTACACTTGAGAAAACTTAAAAATACGTCCATTGAGCATGAGTTGATGATGTCATATGTGATGTCATCTTGTACAGTCAATGTTTTATGGGCATTTTTCTCCTGCGTGATAAAAGTGGCAATAAATTAACTTGGATTTGACAGATGTACGTATGTGTGATTTATCAGTAGCATTCAGCTGCCTATCTGTGTGTGTTAAAGTGCTGGGCAAAAAGATTAGCTGTGTACAGACCCATATGAGGAAGTGTGTATGTCTGCGTGTTTGTGAGTATTCCCATAAGAGATGCCTACAGTGTTAGAAGGACTGCAGGTGGAGGAAGCATCGAATGTAAGCGAGCCCACTGTTGTGCCATAAAGTGTCCAGGCACCTGCTCATCTGTCAGTACAGCGAGTGTGTGCACGTGTGTGTGTATGTGTGTGTGTGTTCATGTGCATTCTCAGTATATAAACCCGCTCGCTTTGATTTCAGCACCTCTTACCCCTTATCAGTTAACAAAAATCTTCTTTAAAAGCATATCATATTTCTTAATGGAATACAGAGTCAGAAATAAAATTAGGCAGCCTGACCTTAACAAAATCATTTAATAATTAATGAATTGTTTAATAAAAAAGAACTCTAAAAAATACATAGAAGTGACCTTTTCAAGTTCAGCTCAGCACGTAAAATGGAATAAGTCACGGGTCTTAAACTTGAACATACACAAACACGCATGCACATCCACACACACCAGGTCTAATCCTATCATTCATCTACAGCCTTTAAAAGGGGCAGCTGTCCTGCCTCAAAACACACATCCCCCAAGATCATATTTCCAGCCGTAGCCACGAGTGAGAGTCTGGGGGCTCATGTTCGTTATGAAAAAAAGATTTCATGCACGAGGACAAAATAGATTCTCATAGTTTGATCCAGTAAAAATACTAAAGATTCTTTCGAAGAACAAAGCTGAGTTTCTGCTGTTTATCTTTGACAAAAACACGAGTTAATCAAACCCAATCAGCATTCCAGTGCAAAGAAAAGGAAATTCACTGATCCTACGCCAGCTCAAATGAGGTGGGCGGGACAGCTTTTACAAAAGATAACACTGTTCTTCTCTATTGAAAAACGTTTTTACTGTAAATATGTGGATGTTATTTCTTACATTAGACATTTTTACATAGGTAACAACTAATGCGAACAGAATAATATTCACAACAAACAGCTGTTTCCTGGCAACCTCACAAACACGAACAATAACAAAATCATTTTCGTTGGTACATTTGCCATAGGCAAATGAAAATCATAATCAAGTCTGTACAAACACACATGCTAACACTTTTAGAATCAATACACCACAATAATAAAAATATAAAGACTGAAAATATGAACATCTGTGGTAGTAATTGTAATTTATATATATAGACTTTTATTTAAAGCAACATACTGTGCATTTAATCTATACATTGTATTAATACATGGGCATTGCATGTATATTGTTATGTGTTAATTAATGATCATCATCCATAAGTAAACTCCGGTCATATGTGGAACACCAAAGCCAAAAAGTTCATCATAATATCCATACATGTGTTGAAGAGCCATTTCTATTGGCTCATAGTGGCAAAGTAAACAGTCCCATCACATATCAGCTATTATCTGTGTAGTCTGCTAAAATGTGGCATTGTTGTTATAGAGTGAAAAATGTGAAATGGGTTGTTGTCAGACCCCGGTAAGTATTTTCACAGCGGGAGTGAGTGTCCCTGTGGGTTTGCAGCAGGAAACTGCCTTCCAAACAGCCACTTCCCCTAAAATAACACATTTATCCGTTTATCGCACAACAGACTCTTGGGTGGTGAAGTGTGATAGTGTCACGATATGGGAGTGTGGGTGTTGCTAGAAGCTTTATGTGTGTAATAGGAGAATATAATGTCATAAATGCACACGATGACAGTAAAAGCTTGTGCATGTGTGAGAACTAGCATGTATTCTAGCTTGGAACTATCCGTGCTAATTGTTCGCCATGTGTTAAACCGCTTACTGATACAGTAACATTTGTTTGTTCATTGTCCAAGCCCCAGAAACTGTGATTCATTTGTAAATGATCTTGGTTATACTGACCCCTGTGGCTCCAGCCCTTTTGGGTAAACATGCTAAGGTTTTGGGGGTCACCGGGGTCGTAAAGTGTCTATTTGCCCCACTAGGGTCAATCCAGCAGGACCTATGAGTGGCCGCTAATGGTCTCAGACATGATCTCCTTCCTGCGCTATAGATGTCAATAGCTTTACCCTCTAACCCTCACCCTGCTTGTAAGTGGAAAAACACATGCAGGGCTCTGAATACTACGGCCCACGGTGAAGTTAGGGGACATTTTCTCACCCACAGCAAACGAGTAAAAGAAAAAGAGATTTGGGGACCAAGTGGATGGGCAGATAGATTTCTATCTCCATGTAAATCTAAACACAGAGTGAAATATAGATTGACAGCAGGAAAAGTGAGTTTAAGAGCAATAAGTGACCAGCTCTTAAGGAATGTTCACTGTCCACTTTCTTACGGCCCCCCCGGGGGAACAGATGCCTGATGGGACACTTAGCCCTCTCAGACATGCAAATCTTTCACACTCTGCATTAGGGCCCATTACTGGGGCTCAACAGGCTCTTCTGTCTCTGGTGTTACTTCGCATTGTCCCCACGCACGGATTTTAATTGTCAATGGGTCGACCCTCACGCATTTCCACCTTAATGTGGGGACCCGGCTAGCAGCTTTTGCAATGCAGAGGTCATGGACTCTTGTTTCCTATAGCTCTGCACTGCTGTGCATTGCTGTAGTACATTCTTCCCTTGTAAAGACCTCCCATGGTGTTTTTGTAACTAAATGCTACTGTCTTGCATCACAAGTAATAAATGGAGTTAGGGCATGTGGAAACATTAAAATGTGAAAGAGTTTAGAAGTGATCTAATATTTGACATTGTTTCGGTTCATATAGTGTACAAGTGTGAGGTGTGATGTAAGGTGTGTTTGATATGGCTATACAGTCCAGTCATATAGTATATATACTATAGTAGTATATCCAGCAGTTACATATATAGATATA
>JAZGTK010009368.1:0-15325 GCA_036877625.1 Ambastaia sidthimunki | reverse complement strand
TATGTCTGTGTGTGTGTGTGTTCAAATATGGTACAAATATAGAATAGGGGTGTAACAATATATCAATATACCAAGGAAGAAAACTTTTGAGGGTGCATTGTTGAAGGTCAATCTCAACAATGCACAAAGGCTGGGTCAGGGCAGCAGGCGAGAATTCAGTACAACACAAGAGCATCATGGGTAGTGTACCATGATTATTCAGTTTAGTTTTGAATATTGTTACACCTCTAATTTAGAAGGACTATTGTACAGATAAATATTCCATATATGGGAATATAGAGCTTGTTTGTTTTGTGGTACAAAAATAGTTCCACATTAAAGCATGAAACACGATGGCAAAACTTCCACTAATCACTGTGTTTTTTTATCAGTAACAGCACTGTAGGGCTGGAAAATGACAAACATCCAGACTTGTTCCACTGGGAAATCGCAGTGAATGAATTTTCCAACACCTGGCTTGAGGACACCGTCCCATTTTCTATGCCATTCCATGGACGTTTTCCCAGTCCTGGCCCACGCTTCCTCATTTCACTCTCTTGCCTGCCATTTTTAATGTCAAATAAACAGCTCTGTGGGGCATTCGCTGCCACTCTGCCATGTCTATTTTCATTTCCTGCCACAAAAAGCAACACATCTTAATGGCACAGTATTGATAATCCACTGGTCCCCCAGTGCCCAGTAAGAAAAATAAATGCTTGAATTCACTACCATGGGCATGTTGTTAGTCCAGGTTGCATTCTGTGCAACAACAAGGGTATAGCTCTTGATCAAAAACTAATTACTTACTAGCTGTAAGCTATGGGCTGAGCTGAAATGGATTGTGGGAGAGGGAACAGGGGTACGCTGAGAGATGCTGTTTGAATTCCTCAACCAGCAGATATTTCCTTTGAATGCAGACAATTTGAGGCCCATGAACGAATCTTGAGGCACAGTAGTTATAATCACACGTCCACGACAGGTCAAATTCACACTGGGCCTCTTTAAACCACTTCAGCAATAAAGTAAAGTTATGTAAACATATACCTACCAACATGACTCCACATGTTCCACATTGCAAATTGAGGTGGGTGATATATTATAGTTTGAATACAATTATACCGTATATCACCATTGTCTGTGATCTGTTACCAGTGCTACATGATGCAAGAGGTAAAATACAATAAAACATGACACAAAAGAAAGATTTAAACATTTTCATTTATATGTACCACATAACACTTGAGAACTCGGTTAGTGTATATCTTGTTTTCATGCCGGTAAGTGACTCAAACAACACTCCTAATAGCATTCAAACCAATGCCAAATCCAGACTTTTCTTTTCTTAGAATCACTCAGTCTAGAAGCCTGGAAACTTGTAAACAAGGTGCACAGCAAATTGATAAAGACCTGAACACCCCGACTCCTGGAAATTGTAAAGCGCTCCGGCAATCAGACTGCAATTTTGTGATTTTCAGAAAGCTTTTGCCATTTCAGTGTGTAATATACACAACACCGTTCTTCAAAATTCTCTGCGTGTAACACGCTGTCTAAGAATGTAAGTTTGACCTGAATTCAAAATTAACAAAACTTACTTTGGTTCTCGGCGACCTGCGTGATCGTACTGTCAAGATTCCCTTTTAGAAGACTGTGTGATTTATGGGCAGCCATAATACCTTTCGATGAGACTGTGCAGTGTTTTCTAAACAGTGTCTTTATTAAAGGTTTGCAATAATGCAGATCCTTGCGTTGATGCTGACCTGGCCAGGCCAGTTAATGGAGCTGTCTGCTCACTGGATTACTGGAGGCAATGTCCTTGCCATCTGGTCCTGATATTTCAATGCCAAACACTCTCCCTGTCTGACACTCAGGCAGGATGAAATACAATTCCCATTAAAGGGAAAGTTGCTAATAATGCCTTATCAATTAGCCCCATTGCTATTGATTGATGTCTAGCAGGTGGTATGAGACTATTATGTCCATTTAGGGCTACAATGTCTTTTTTTCCTCTACTTGTTTCTCAGTGTTCATTAAAGCTCACAGTGTACATGTGCTACAGAAATTAGAGCTACTGCACTTTAATAGCCCATTAAAGGCTTTGTGTAATATTGCTGTGTAAAATCCGTATTTCTATAGCACAATAATGTTCATTGGGGGCGGTGTTGTTAATGCCCCCCGGGCAGCTATTTTACTATAGATTCAACACATTCTAATACAGCTTCTATTTGTTTGAATAAAGAAAGAATTAAACCTTTAAATTTATTGTTTTAACATATGTCAATTCAGCAATCAAGTCTGACAACAGTGTTATTATAAATTGTGCTGTTTCACTCATACTGAAAACTGTACTTATTTTTTTAAATCGAGTTACATTCACAATTTATTTATGCAGTGAGGCAATAAAGCGTCTATGCTTTGAAGCATCAATATTTATGCATTTAGGTTATACAGTTAATCTGTACGTGTTCCCTGTAAATGGAACCCACAAACTTTTGCTCTGCCACAAAAAAACGACTGGCTCTTCTAACTGGCATTTAGCTTTTAAACAATATCATCTGATATCTATATATCAAGTCTATAGGCACTTTGGCAAGTACTTCCAACTTTTGAAATTAAAAAGGAAAAAATATGAATAAAAAGTACCTTTCTTAAAAGCGAACCATTACTCAGTAAATGTAGAACCAGAAGGCATGAGATCTTGAAAAAAAGGACTGTGTGGAAAGAATGGTCTCATTTAATCAAAGAAATAAAATCTACATGAACTTAATTACACAGTTCTGAGATTATGTTGACAGGGTGGCAATAATTCTCAGCCTCCTAAGGATCGCCCATAATTTATTTCACCTAAGGGCAAAAAACTTATTCTGCAAGTGACTCAGAGAAATAAGGCACTTTGTAATAGACCCCCTCACAATAATTCAGATAGTACAAACAGCARACTCACATTTTCCATTTGTAGCTGGAATCTATGGAATTTGCAACAGACTTGGCAGAAATGTGCCTTATAAATTAAACGTGATTGTACTAATCATCTTATTTTGTCTCGGGCCTCAGTTAAAAACCCAGGAGTTTTCCAAAGAACGATGAAAACAAGCTCAGAATGTTGGCAGAGAGAAAAATTATGATAATTTTCTCATTTAACAAAATAAATGAAGAGAATCAGATCCAAAGGAACTTAATTTGCTTAAACAAATTCCCTTTTCTTTCATTTGATTAAGAAAATATTAGCAAAATTCATGCTGGAAAACATGAACGAATGAATTGGAATTCTATTAAAACGTGTTGTATAATCAAAACAAAAGATTTCCAAATCGCTGAAGACACTCATGGGCAGAAAGTAATTTCTCATATCTCATCATCAGTGGGATATCTTTTCCTAACAAGCATCTAAAGAGACAAATATTTCTGCATTTTTTACAATCACTTGCAAAGTGGTGCTACAAATTACCATATAAGATTTTCAGTTTTCAGTTTTGATAGATTGTATGAAATTAAACTGACAATGTTCCAAACTACATTGATTTTCAGTAAATGGCTTTTTACAGCAACAAATCTGATAGTATGACTGACTTGCATTTATGATCCATGCCAGAGACTGTAGCTAGTTAACTAAGAAGACTGCGCTAGTGGATCAGTCTGATTGTAGATCGAGTCCATGCAAATCCACTGTCACAATTGAATTTTCTTTAAACAGATCTCTGTTTATCTCTCCTCGTCTTAGTTTAGGTTCCTCAGAAGAGGATGAGAATGTGTTTTAAAGCAGGAGCGGACTGGCGATGTGCTTTGAACTGGCCAGAGAAATACAACTAAGATAAGTTAAGTTACTGGAGATATAAGTTACTGGAGACAGGTAATGAGAACCAATAGACTCCCAGGAAAGAATCAATAGTGGACACTGATACACAAGGACACATAGCAGCATTATTCTTCATTGAGTAAACACTGCAGATATAAAGAAGACTCGCACTGAGAAGACAGACACCAAATAGTTGTCAATAACCTGATATTTGCAAACCAAAACATCCTCTAAAGAAATCAGATTCCTGAAGGTTCTGATGGCTGAAGAGCTGATAAGAATACAGGATTATGGGCAGTCTGATGTTTAAAGATAGGCACAGGACTGTGATGAAAGCTTTGACATTTTGAAATATTGACATATAAATGTAAATCTGTGCATTTTGCACCCCAAAATCAAAATACAAAATAATTTTTTGCATATTTTTTAACCCCCATTTCTCATTACTGTAATGTAAAATAAAATCTTAATCTCATTACTTAATCTAGTAATTTATTTTTTAAAACACCACAAATTAGATGAAAAACAAATACTGCCATGATGTATTTGTTGATGAAGTAGCTTACAATTTAAATTGTATTTTGTGTCTTGGAATTATAAAACAATCTTCTGATTTATAAGATACATTAAGAAGCAATGACTTCTCAGCAAATAAGATATATATAAATATATATATATATATATATATATATATATAATGTAAATTTGTAGTAAAGAATGTTTAAGAATGGCTAAATTTAAACATCTATAATGAAAGTTAAAATACAACTCTTCAAAGCAATGCTGTAAATCCACATACACAGTGATCTCTCTGTTACAAAAAAAACCCACTGATATTATGAAATTAATACAATCAAATCATTTCACCCATTTTTATACATTTACAAAATTATTATATTAATACCTTATATTACATTACATCCTATATTACATACCTTAAATCCCCCAAAATTAATTATCTAAATATACTTGATTATGGTGATTGATCAGTATGTTAACCAGCTATTTTAAAACTAGACAATGATACACACTCAGTTCAGCAAAAAGTGTCAACTCACAACCTACCATAACACACAACACACAATACTGACTTGCTCTGCACACAAGCTGGCAAAACAAGCGAAACTCTTTTGTAACCTCTGCTCTGCTTCAGTTGGTTTGAGTTGTTTTCTATCACAAAGATAAAGTCAGAAGTCTGGTTTATTTCCCGGCTTTAACTCCGGGCCAGACTTTCTCACTCCACACCGGAGAGATGATGCCTCATGTCATGTGTCTTTAAGAACACTGCTGACAACACAATGTGAAGTTGGGAGAGATCAATGATGGTACTTTTAGAAACTTACACCGCTGGACATCTGTGTGTCCTTCATCTTTGGCCAAATGCTGGCCGTTCATCAAAAACACTGAGGCGAGAGGAATTGGGTGTCGTGCGGGCCTTGTACCGTCTCGCTGTTAGCAAAGGATTGTATTTAAACAGGATGACAGGAACCACAGACATGCAACGCTCAAAATAACAGAAAGAGCCACACTGCACCCACCATTAAAGCTGACAAAACACTCTGATTAAAGTTATGATGTTGAAAAGGTGCTGACAAAAGCCTGTATTTTTGAATATTTTTACACTGACTGTCATCAGATCTTCAACTAAAATAAATGCATACATACATAAGTGACGCTTCACAAACAAAAAACACAAGCAAATTCATATTTCAAGTATTTAAGAATGTTGCAGTATATAACAACCCAGTGCACCTGTGTGAAAAAGTGATTGCCCACTTTAGTTAGTGTCACTATCTGCACTTCCAAAAACAATCAAAGTCTCGTTTTTTTCAGAGAAATTCTGGCCCACACGTTCTCACTAAACTGCTTTAGCTCAGTTACTTTTAACCACAAACCACAAGTATATACTTATATGACCAGTTGACAAGGGGTCAAAGTTTCCACTCAGTCTTAAGAGCACCATTTTAGCCAGTAATTATTTTTGGGGTAGGGAGGGTGCTCCAGGGCTGGGGGGAAACTTTAGAAAATAGATTTCTAAAAGTAGAAGTCAAACTTATAATGGCTGCTACACCCCTGCCTGCGAGTGACAAACGACCCATTCGGGTGACAGTGAGCTGCAGCAGTCAAACACACCTGTCGAGTTCACGCAGGTGTGAACGTCAGTGTGAATAAAGAACCTGCGTGTGCGTTTAGAAAGCAGCTCGGCGCATTCAGAAATCTTAATAAATAAATAAAACAAATACACCGTGTGACAACAAAACAGAATGCTAATAGTCTAGTCTGTGCATGTGTTACAGACAGACGACAGGAGTTTATGCCTGTCTGCTTTAATACCTCGCAGCATATCCTCCATCTTAAGAAATTCAACATTTTCCTGAAACTGTTGCAGCTCCCCCGCAGCATGTCACCAGCGCGTCAACTCTTGCGATCGGCTGTCACGCTGCGAATTGGGGGTTTTAAGTTACAGATCACTTCTGGATCCTGGCACACACACGTGACGCGCGCTCTGCCAGCGAGCGCTAAACAAACACACAAACATCCGCTCGCTGATGGCTGACGAGATTTTCCGCCTTCTCCCCGTGAGGGAGAAAGCGTGTTCGCTCTTTAGGAAATTCTCGTATTCTCTTGACGTTGGGAAAGCTGAGCTGAGCGCTGGTCAACAGATCACAATCAATCACAAGACAGGAAAATAACAGAAAAATACAACGTGTCCGTATAAGAACAGATAGAGCCAAACAAAATGGCCACAGCTTTGGCTACATCACTTAAACCACTGACTGAGCCAGATTGTCATTTAATCTGAGAGGAGTAACAACATACAGCTGCTTTTTAAAGTCAGCAACCACCACAAACAACAATTTAAGGTTTAAAGAATGTTTCTGAACGTTCTCATCAATGTTATAAACCTAAAATTCTCTTAGCTTTGGTAAACTCACATATGAGAATGACAGCTATAATATGATAAGAGACTAATGTGCATAAAATACTTATATTAACCATAATTATAATCAGAACAGACAATTCATACGCCAAATAATGCTGTTTATTACCTTAACTATAGGGTGTTGCCAAGCAATGGGGCATAAAGCCACATTAAAATATAAAAGTTGTTGTGTATAAATGTTAAATGATGTACGGGCACAGGTGTCAATATCACAGAATGATCTTCGATCTTTACAGTACGTTGCTTGGCAACTGTAAACGGCCTACAGTTAGGCTAATGAACTATATTACATGGTGGAAGATTTGCAATAAATGTAATTATGTAAAGAACAATCTTATCTTTTATCATATGGCAATAAAGAAATTGCGTACTGCTTTAAAATAAGCTAGATATATTTCCTGCCGCCTCAGCTACTAAAAAACTACTGCCTTCGTGAGTTCACTAATGCAACAACCAAATCCAAAGCAGAAATAAAACCTTGTTCATAAAAATATAGTCAAAGGACATTTCGGAAATTGGCTTCAAAGAATGCATTGGTTTTCCTGCTACTACACTACAAGAGAAGAAAGAGCATAATATCGAGAAAGCCTGCTTGTATAAGCTCTCCTGTTCTTAAGTGTCATTTTCTAAATGCTGCAGGTCAGTGGACCTCAGTGGGCCGTGTTGAAAATACCTGTAGCCGGGTCCACGTCTCTCTCAATCAGGTGCTGATCCTGATGAACCCACTCGCTGTTGCATTTGAAGTAGATCTGAGTGGCAGGTGTGGAGCGGCAGGTGAGGGTCACTGGCTTGTTTTTAACGATATAAACATCATCGGGCTCCACCAGGAAGTGGGGCAGAAGGTCGGAGAAGGCCACAGGAAGTGGGTGCGTTACGGTGGCCGCATGCTCTCCACCTGTGACAGGAAGTGCGATACAAGTTTAGTGACAGGTTTCAGTTGTTCAGACACCCAAAAACCTTTTAGCAATGCAAAAGGATAATGAGTGTATCAGATCTAATTTCACACTCTGAATCCCAGGAGCGGACATATTGCTTGCGACACACCTGAGTGTAATACTAATCTTGTGCATCCGCTTTTTAGTAGAATATAGATATTTTTCTGAAACACAGCTTGCAAAATTTCCACTACAGCAGAAAAATGTTAATGACGGGGCTAACAGGGTTATGGTGGCATGTACCATGTGAATGTACAAATATGACCAGCAGATTTTGCTATATAGTTTATTACCACATATGCATGCATGCATATATGTACCACATATGCATACCACATATGCATGCATACATATACAGATATGTATGCACATATATTTGTGAAATATACATACATTGCAATGACTTCCAATGTGGCTCATCAAAATTCAGCTGTTTAAACTATCTGTTTTAAAATTATTCTTTTTCTTTTGAGCCTTTTGAACTCAAGTGTTACATAATGTAAAGCTGTTCAGAAAGCTGTTTTTGCACTGATACCAGACTTCATATTCATAATCACAAAATTATCCTAAAAAACAAATTGAGATGAATTTGCAAAACACTCAATTCACAGGATTATTCCAAAAACAAGCACCCCCACATTTACTTGATATTAAATATACCAACCATTTTATTCATTTTCAATTTTCTGCCTAAAAAATCTCTGTTTTGATAAAATTACACGTACTGTAAGATAATATTTTGGTCATATCCCCCAGCCATAGACGTAGCGTTAGAAATGCTTGCTTTGTCTTGTGTGGCATGAGCTTATATTACAAGACAAGCTTTATTTTCTCCTGAAAGAGATGTATGCCCCCCACCCCCCTCCACACACAAACAATGTGTAAGAGAGAGCGAGTCCCCTTGTTAACAGTCAGAGTAAAATGCTTTTGAGTGAAATGGCCTTGTCAGGGTTTGCCTACAGCAGTGTTGCACGACCATCTTTACTCTCTCTCTACTGTTAATCACAGCCTTTTAAGATCAGAGCTGATGGACCACAGGCCATAAATCCCTCTTGCTGAATGACCACAGTACTTCAAACATGCTCGCCGAGCACTGTATCAAGGGCTTTAACTCAGCTATTTATTGCGCCCGGACCGAACACAGTGACGTGACTGGCAGCCATTCACTGACTGACGGCCTCTATCGCAAATAGGCCGCATTAAATGCAAGATGAACTTTATTCCGACGCCTGCCGGTAGCTGAGATCAGATGGGGTGGGCGCCCTGCTGTTTATGGATCAAAGATCTGCATGACTGTGGGCGGAAATACTTCTCCCCTACGTGGATTTATGGAAAAAGCACTGGGGAGGTGAGATTAGCAATGTTTGAAGAGATTCAATGAGAAATCATCATTAGTCAGAGCTTGGCCTCGCGACACGCGGTCAGAGCGATGCTTCTGTGCAGCTAGAGAAGAGAACGCATCCTAACAGTAATTTTGTTGCTTCATTTGTTAGCTGCAATGTTTTTCTGGTCTTTGTAATTAGGAATGAATTGCTAATTTATCCTTTTCCGCCCACAATCCAGAGCAATCAAACAGCTTCGGCCGCTGTTTAGTCTCTCTTCATACCGACTGTCCATTGTGCATGCACACAAACAGCAGCATGTTCTGAATAACACACAAAGACGTGCAAAAGCACCTGATAGCCTCCAGGACTGAACAGAAAACAGGAAGAGGAAAAATAAATACATTTTTAAAGTGATACCAGTTTTCCTCTGTGCCGTTCTTCTTTACAGATTAGCTGAGGAAATATTCTGTTCGACTGTTTTAAAAGGAAAAGGAAAACTAACATCCCTAGGATAACTCTATGGCTGGAAAAGCGGCCGGATCAAAGCAATTTACAAGCTGGGTTTGAGGTTACATCCACTAATAGTTTTCATTTTACACATTACACAAGGAACATTTCTAAAGTGTTCAGTACACAAGTGATCCATACATATTTCCACCACATCTCAAATAATGTATTGTACTAAAAATTTACAGTATTCTTTGCTAAAAATAACATTAACTAATTATGTTGTTAACAGTTCTATTAGGCTTAATATTAGACTAAATAACATACACACGTTACACACACACACTTTATGACATTATTTATGTCTTTAAGATAATTAGCATTAACAGCATTTGGCTATTTTCCTAACAGATTCTTTTGAAAGTCATTGTGCACACTGGGTCAGATTAAGCATTCATCAGCAGTAATGCACCTTATGGAATGGGGGTCAATTTTTACGGAGATATAAGGGTCCAATTTTCAGGCTACAATATTAATTCACAAAGCAAGAATCCAGTATAGCGGTGGAACTGCTTTATACCACAAAGAACACGTATGTCCTTATGAACCAGTGATGCTAGCAATGACCTTTTTGTACGTTTCTCATCACAGTAAAGCACAGCCCGGGTCATGCAGTTAGCATTAGCGCGAGCCATAAACGTCAACCTCCGAGCTAAGACATTAGCCAGCCCTGCTGCAACATGTCACGTTAATGCCTTTCTGCTCATTTCCTTTTGTCATTTCGCGCGGTGTGCTGAGTCGCTAATTCATCAGAGTGAAATACAGTAAAGAGCAACGCTATAGCTATTGAACCTCTTCTAATGTATCGTGTACGTGTTTAACTCTTAATGAAAACTAAATGTTCTGTGTCCAATGAGGGACATACATCACCCTCCAGTTTCATGTGCTATTGCCTCTCCATCTTACATTTAAATTTTGTGCTATGAGAGACAAGCCATTCATCTTACAAGAAATTCATTTATTTAAAACACGCTTAAATGATCTGGGATTCAAGGCTTTTGGTACGAGCGTGTGCACGGCAGAAGATGGCCAATTATTGCAGGTCAAAATGGATTTTCTTTGTGCTGATGTAAGAGCCAGTGCTATGGGATGTGGTCCATCTAATGAGGCTTAATTTGGCACAGTGATGATGGCCATTAGCTCTTCATGGTGACCTTTTCTACAGGTAAGAGATTTAAACATGAGAGCTCTGTAAACCAGCAGGCAGACCCTTCTTAAACTGTCCAGGGGGGCTTTAGGCAGTGATCAGGTGGGATACATGCTGACCATAAATCAGTCTGTGGTTTCAGGCTGTTCTCTACTGTCTACATCTGTCCAGTTTCAATAGTTGCACACAAAGCGTAGTATTAGGTATATAGATTTTTAAATGTGTGTGTGTGTGTGTGTGTGTGTGTGTGTGTATAAAGAGAGAGAAAGAGAGAGAGAGATCGATCATGGCTTACAGCAAGTATAAGGGAAGCTAAAACATACTCTGGCATTAGGTCAATGCACACTTGGTTATATTGATTATATTCTACAATAATGTTACATTCCTCAACACTGGTTGTTTACACACTGAATGAGAAGATTTCCATTAAACCGTACTGCATTTAGACAAACATTCAGACAAATAAAGTATATGTGCATCTTATAAAGTCATATTGTAAACAGCTGACTTTACGGGGGGGGGTCTTTACATTCGAAATGAATGAATTACATGAAGAGTTTCCACATTGTGTTCCACACACGTCGCAGTTCATGAGGAAGTTAAATCCTTTATTCATGAGAGCATATTTCAGCCATGCAACGCCGCAAATTAAAGCCATTCTGTAAAAGCTGATTGATGCGCTTCCCACGCTTATGTTGTTATAGGGTTTAATATATTCATCACTTTGTCTCATTTAATTCATATGCATGCATGCATTTTCGCATACACACACACGCACACACACACACACACACAATAAGAACAATAACAAGGAAACAACTGCCGCTCCACGCTTAACACACAACACACAAATGAAGGAAACACTACATAACAGTTGCCATTTGAATATCTGATATTACACGCAACTAATATTTAGTGGATACGTTCCCGTGCAGAATCTGATAACACAATTTCTCATCCCTAAACACTATATCAGTAGCAAATCATATTTATGAGACTGAGATGTTTCTGTCAAAAACACAGACATATATGAGTCAGTCCCCCGCAAAAAAAATATTTTCTCATGCAACCACAGTCACGAGAGAATGCAATTCATAACATTCCCTGAAAAAAGTGTAAATAATAAATCCAAGTGAGAAAATTCATTTAAAAAAAATGCATGAAAAGGCACAATAAATTTATTCCATTAGTAAAAGGTTTGTATCTCTTCCATTCTGGCAAGTTGTGTCAAGCAAACAGGGTTTTGTAGCCACTGACCACTGGCCAATCAGAACGAGACCGCTAAGCACCAATGAGACCAATCAGAACCAGATGATCAAGCCTCAGCTGTGGCTCCACAAACGCTTGATGCCCAAAACCCACAGTGCCAGCGAACAGACAACCAACATCGACCAATAAACACCACTTCTCAACCACAGCTCCCTCTCATCTCTAATCTGATACATAACACAACACTGGCATTTGAGTTCACAGGCAAAATCTGTTGATAACTGAAGCCACACATGAATAGTTAAATTGGAGTTAAAATGAGTTAAATTGGAATAAGGAGACAGACTGTAAACATGACTGGCAGCCGTTTGTATACAGAACAACACTGCACACAATGGCTCAGAAGGTCACGTAAGGTTTCTCTCCAAAGCCCACCCTCGCTTCGCCTGCCCTTTCCAAGCCAATTAAAGTCCTTTATCAGTTCTTTGTCCCTAAAGCAACGCATCATAACACAATCACCGGGCATAATTTAAATTCACAATGACGAACAGCAGCTGTAATGCGTTTTATGATGTCATTGCTTTACAATGTCTTCACAAATTAATTTTATTAAAATTACTACACGGACTATTAGGCCATTTCATGTGCCAGTAACTTAACAACATTACAACGGCGCTGCCAGTCGCGAAGTGCTGGTCCACAGATATATATTTGATTATATATATTCTCTATTTCATTTATCATCTATGGTACGGTTTAGTCTGGTTCTTGTGACTTGTTGTAAAAGCAATAACACAAATATTGAAAAATGTTGTACCGAGGGGTTAGAAACAGAGCTGTCAATTAAATAATTTATAATTAATATATTTCAAGTGGATGTATTTAAATTGCTTTCTATTTATTACCACAGGAACAAAATGTAAAAGCTAGACTAAACCAGCTAGACAGAGCACAACAAACTAGCACAGAACAGAATGTGTCTTAAGTCACATTTTTTTAAAAATGCACTTCTTTTAAAGCCTAAAATGTATTTCTGTGGAGTCAAGATCAGTGATGGGCTTATGTTCAAATGCATGGAAATAAAACAATACACTGACATCCAAAACCACTTTTTGTCAGGCCTGTTCAATGATTTACCTGCTACAAAAATGCATGAATCATTTGATAGCTATAGTTTTCTGCTTTCAGGGTTTTCATGATTGATAAATATACTGGTGTATGTGCAGCACAGCCTAGACAGGAAATAGCCTTGTGTGACGCACAGTAAAGCCCTAGACTGACTGATGCCTGTTTACCAGCGGACAACAAATATTTGCCCAGCCGTGAGTCCAGGTTTAGTGAAAATCTTTTTCAGGTCCCGCCTCTCTCCCACAAAACAACACCAGTAAGAACCATTGATTCACACTGCAGCCTTTATATATTTCGACCATGTGCCACATTCAATATTCTATTTTTCCCATCAAACACAAGGTGCACATCATGTTCCAAAACAAGCACTTTCACTTAAAGAGAAAAAGTATAATGTGATTGTTTTTTTTAAAGCTGAGGCGTGTAGTTTATGTCAAATACTGGCCATGCCCCTGTCTAGCTGGCCATGACATTGGTTATTAAAAATACATACAAGCCAAAGACTACTGACAACAGCCAAAGTAGCAACAGAAACAACATTATATATTACACTGTCTTATAATCTTTCAGAACTAATTCTGGGGGTAACTTCAAAACAAAAGATTAAAGTCTACAAACTACCAGCCGGCTTCAAGCAGTGCTGGTTTGAAATGGCTCAGATATGCAAATTAAGAGCGAATGAGAGAACTTAGTAATGGATTTGCTGAAATATTTTTGTACTTGGTCTCTCTCTCTCCCACTAAGCAATGCAGAACCATTATGTTGAGCATTGGTTTTACCCATCGAAACTAATCCACTCATTAAGCTCATTTGAATCTGTTAATAGGTACAATCTGTAATTATTAAAACAGCGCAGCCAGTAATTGGTCTGTGCAACATACAAATCAGATATCAAGTGATCTTTGTAAACAACAGGTCAGTATAATATATTACCATTAATATGTGCAAGTGTAAATACAATGCTGATATTGATTGTAGCTGCCTATTCTATGGCTTTAAATGTAACCTCTTAAACGGGTGGGTAATAATATACAATACCTACAGTTAATGTAAAATATAATATAAAAATATAATGTAAATATAAATTATCTTCCTGATGGCCAGTTATTATGTTGGTAAAGTTTTATTTTTTGGACCCTCTAAAGCTGGCCTGCCCAGCAACATGGAACACATACACACAAAACACACACATATAGAAAAGATTAATGTGCAACTAAGAAAACATCAGAACCAGTCTGAGTGAATCTGCTCTCCTTACACACAGAGACAAGAACCAATACACTTTATCTTGTTTCTTATCCAGATACGTCCAATCAATATCCAGGGTCTCTGGAATGTTCCATGATAGGAACAAAGGCTTAATTTCCATTGATTTAATGCCCAACCTAAAAATGCTACATTCCTTACCTTCAAATATATGCTAATGGCTGTTTCTACCAAGTGTTTGTTGTGAAACTGAATGTAGTGAGTGTAAATGTGAATTATTTTCTTGTTTTGGTTGTCATTGGCACCCTGAATTTCCTTTTGACTAAGTTTAAAATTAAACAAGGAAACAGTGCAGGTCATTTACGGTTCGGTAAAGATCACTGGCTGCCGTCTAAAGATACTGGAAGACTTTAAGCTTGTGCTACCTGGGGACTTAAAAGCAGCTGGAATTTGACTGTTACACAGTGCTAATGAAGCATGATATTTTATTTAGCTTGAGTCTTTAGGTGTATTTTAAACAGCCACTGAATGGAGATGTTTAATGTAGAAAGTGCAGCATCTCACACTAGTCAATTATCTGATCCACAGACAACAAAACAATGATGCAACATTCCCAGACACTGACATGTTGTGCCAAACAGCCTTCAGGGACAGATGCAATGATAAATACTGCACACTTTACAGTTCCTTTCATTTAAAAAAGACATTTGTTAAACTATTATTTTATATAAAAGTAACATAAAAGCAATTGTTTTAACATCAAATGTCTCTACTGAATATAGCTCTACTGATGAGCTTAATTAAATCTTTTTACTTTAATTGAATTTAATTAAAATTAACAATTTTACTGGTTCTTTTATATTTTCAGAATTTTGTCAGGTTATTTTTTTATGTGAATTAAATGTTTACTGCTGAAAAAAAAAACAAAGTTTTAGGCTGTATTTACACATTAAAAACAGGGTTTCAAAATTTGGGGTTTTGCTGATGTTAACATCACTTCTGTTCACTCACAATTCTTAAGCAAAAAAGAATTTCAGGCCCTAGTTTGCACCCAATCTGTGGGAAGTGTACACACCCGCTTAAAACTGCACACACAAAATCCCACAAAAGCACTGAGAGGCAATTCCAGAACTCTTTGGAATAAATGCGAAC
>JAZGTK010009367.1:0-17332 GCA_036877625.1 Ambastaia sidthimunki | reverse complement strand
ACTGTGATGTATTGAGTATTGTAGTATGATGAGTATTACTGTGATGTATTGAGTATTGTAGTATGATGAGTATTACTGTGATGTATTGAGTATTGTAGTATGAAGGGGGCAGTACCACTCTGTGCTGTCTGCGTCACAGTTACAGAAGTGTGCAGGATACACACAGTTCTCCTGCAGTCCACATGCACACTGCTGACTGCCCGGAACCGCCCCACCCCAGTACATGTGTGCTTCACCTGAACCGCCCACCCACCAGCTGAAGGGGGCGCCGTCTGAAACCACACAATACAAACACAACTTACTATCATGAGAACAATCAGAGCACCAGATAAAAGCTGATCACTGACTGGTTGCTCTTTCACAGCTCATGAGAATAAATGAGAGAGTTCTTTGTTGTTTCACTGAAGTATTAACCCATAAGGACCCACTGTGACACTGGTGTCACACAAAATTTTGATTACCTGGAAAGATATTTTTAAAGCATTAACTCCACACTTTTAACTCATGAAGTCCCAAAGTAACATTTAATGAACATCCTGGTTCAGTCATGTGACAATGTGTGCATTTTTGTTGCCATGGCAACATTTCCAATATGCCAACCAAGCAAACCCCCATTTTGGAAAAACACACACATTGTCACATGACTTGTTCATGGATGTTTAGTAAATGTCACTTAGGGACTTCCTGAGTTAAAAGTGGGGGATAATGCTTTAAAAAGACCTTTCTAGGTAATGAAAAGTGTATTTGGCACCAGAGTCACCGTGGCTGCTCATGGGTTTAACTAAGTCTCTGATGTTTGTCCCACTGTTTCCTAACACAGACAAAAACAGATTCAAGAGTTGATTTTGGCACATGTGAGCAGAGTTTGAGATATTGCTGATCTTTCTGGAGGAGACCGTGCAGTTACTGAGGTGTAGTAGGAGGAAACATCTGGAAATTCATTCCTTCCATGGAGAAACAGCAGAGACATTAAAGAGATCTCATTGACTTCTCTCGTCTAATTGTCATGCCCGCCTCTCCCATCAGCCGACACTGTACACACATTTGTAAAGGTTTAGCTGAAACAAACATGAGGCTTCATTACTCTTCGTTTGACATTTCAAATGTCTCTTATTTACACCGTCTCTGTGTTCTCATCACAAGCTGCGGCGGTGAGACAGCTAATGGGCGGTAATTACAGCACGCGCGGAGAGAGCCGACGCTCTGCTTTAATTTGAAGGACTATGAGAACCATTATCATCCAACACAAGCTGTGATAGACGCCGTTCATAACCGCCTGTGACAAAACCACACAAACAAACAAACAGAAACACGAGGCGCTCACGAGGTTAAAATGCAAATGAAGGTGAATTTTAATGAATTTAATGCAGTACGACAGAAAAAGAGTTTAAATAAATAAGCCCTCAATAAAAGCTGCTGTATTAATCCACAACAATCAATTTGTTCAGTCTGCATTAGATTCTGGCGTGCAGACGTCTCTGCAGACAGAGCATGATTTTAATAAATCTGACCTTTCACGGGCTCGGGCTGTTCATCAATATTGCTCATTTACCTGGTGTGTTCAGCAGCCGGGACCTCTTGCAGTGGTACGCGAGCTCCTGCTCACAGTGATGCGACTGACTGATTATGGCCTGAATCTGCTCTGTGTCTGCAGAATAGCTGAAATGAGCTAAATGCTGATTGGTCCCCGCGGACGATCTTAATCTGGTGAGTTCTGTGTTATTGTGTTGAATCACCATCCACACTGTGTCTGCAGAGAACAAATGATGAGACAAAATCCCACGCAAAAAACACGTTCATGTTTTAAAACACTTCATCTCTGCATGTTAGATGACATGAATATACTCATAAAGATACTGTAAAATAGTTTATCTTCTATAATAATATATCATTCTTTTTTCTTACCCCACAGGCAAAAAGATTAATCCCTAAAACAAGAGAAAATAATTTGCCAATGGGGTGAAATATGGACACTAAAACAGAAAGTTCAATATGCTCTTCAACAATCAGCCTATAAATAATTTTTCTAACTTTTATGTCAGAAAGCAAACAGGTAAATCACATGAGAAAGCTTCATTCATGATCCTTTAGAAGTGTGTGTGTGTATTTTGTTTGTGTCTCAGTTGTGTGACGCGGGGATCAGAAGATGTGGATTAAACTTCTCAGTAGTGAGTGTTTAGAGGGATTTAATGCGCTGTGTGAAAGTCACCTGACATGTTACAGTAGATTAGCTGTGGTTTGATTGGGCCACTTCCATCCACATCCACATAATAAAAACCTGAGGCGTTTCCCTTGTGTTTATACGCCTCACACGACGCCTCATAAACGGCTGTGAACAGACAGACAGCACTTACATCAATGAAGACAGAAAAACACATACGCTTTCAAAAGAATTGAAATACAGTCACATGAACTCTCATCTACAAATCAAATAAACTGCATACAGGTAAAAAACAACATGAGGTATTTCTGAAGGCACTGTTCCTTTAAGACGTACACGTTACAGGAGATAATAAACTGTGTCTTCACATTCAATGCTGTGAATGTAACATCCATTTTAAACAGAACATTTATAACACATTTAAATAAGTGTTGACTTACACTTGTACAGAAACTGTCTCAACACTGACAAACAGTGAGCAGGAACGTGTGTTTAGAAACACAACACGTTAAAACCATCTTCAGTTCACGGGTGCTTTGACACTGTAAAACTAGTTAATGATATTCAACTTCACCTCTGATGAGAAATTTACTTTAATAACCTGATTATATTTTTCTCTTTAAAAGAATTTATTTATCTGACACAAAAAGCAATTTGAATTTCAAATAGTGTAAGATCTGTGATGAGGGCGATTAATTAAATATACACGTAGTGTTTAGTCTTATAAAAATAACCTGTTATGGAGAAAACTGCAGTGATCAACTATAAAAACATTTCTGAAAACTGATCAACAGTTTCTAGACGTCACAGTGCGGCTGAGTGATATGATCAGTGATGTCATGATCTGAAGTCAGCGTCTGATTGGTTACTTGATGTATTGATTTACATCAGTTATCCAAAATGATCGCTGTCAATAAACAGATCTGCTGTCTGTGTCTCAGTAAAGCGTTTCATTGACTGTTTGGAGGAATAAATGAGTTTCTTTGTTGTTTTAAACGTAATTACCATGAAATGAATTTAGCATCTTTGATTTTGACATGCTTGTCACATATTTGACAAATATAATTTAATATGTTCTGTAATATCAACTAAATATTTTAACTCTAAAACCTTTTTCTTAAATTATGTTTACTTATTCTTTCTCATATCATTTTATAGAAACATTGCATCATGCAAATATTTTGTGCAAAAGCAAATATTCACAACAGCATTTTGTCCTGGTATCATTTATTCCTAAATGAAATGTGTTCTGTATTATAAGACGAGGGCTGTGCTGTGTCTTCAGTTAGAACTGCTGCTGCTGAACTCATGATGGAAGCAAACAGAGGAAGTTATTGTCTGTTAAAGCGTTTACTTAAGCAGAAAATGAGTTAGTGAAGCTTTCACTAGAAAGCTGCTTTTTACAAGAAAAATAATTAAAACTTGTATACAATCTGTTTCATTTCACAGGCATGAGTCACATCAGAATTATAGTCATGGACAGATTTAAGATTGTGAGACATGATGAAGTTCAATAAAGTTTTCAGTTCAAAAAATATTTCAATATTCAGTTTCCGTCTAAATAATGTATCAGCAAACAATTACACAATAAACCAATTACAAACACTTACAGTAACATTTAACTTCAGAAGAGTTTTAAAAAAACAACAAATGCAAAAGGAAATGATATACACATATCTTTACATAATAAAAATACACCAATCAGTTTGAGTGATGTTACATTAAATGCACAATTCAAAACATTCATAAATGTGACAGGCTGAAGGGTCTGCTGTGTCCGGTGAGATTTCTCAGTTTAGTCACTGAACACTGTATATATGAGAGAATAACACTATTAAAAACTATTATTAGCAGAACTGCTTATATAAAGACACCATCAAACATGAACTCATTATCTCAGTAAACTCAAATCTCAATTACTGAACGTGCTGGTGTAGAAACGAGTGAAGCTGAGGACTGCAGATATATTGTGAGGACTGTCAATCTCCAAACATTCTCCTGACATCTGAAATCTAATCACAGAGTTTCAGACTTCAGAGTTTTTTCCTTATAACAACTCATGTGTGAACATCTTCAAGGCTTCGGTTATTAAATATTTGAGTGACAAGTCCTTAATTTTACTCCAAATGTTTTATGACGACCAAACCGGCCTTTGACTTCAGGTGAGAACGGCTGTACAGTGTAAAACTCAAGAGTTAATAAGCATTTGATCTGAAGTTCATCTGAATATTGTTTCGTCAGACTGTGATGTGAATGAGAAAGAGATCTGCTGTATGAAAGCTGTACATCACAGGCGTGTGTGTGTAGTTCTCTGTGCACACACTGAAGCGTGTGATTCTGTGATGTGTAAATACATTCAGATGGACAGTATTTGTGCACTATTTTAAAGTCACACAGTAAACATGTGCTATTATTTACTGTGTTAAGCAGCATCCGGGTGGAGTAAAATGTCTCTAAATTAAATCTAAAACTGTTCTTATAATAAAAACAATACTTCTCAAAGCTTTTCTAAATGAACAGAGGTTATATGAATATGTTGTGGGAGGTGAAGTTTTGTCTCTGCGTTTGTGTGTGTGAGTGTGTGTGAGTGAGTGTGTGTGTCTTACAGCTGTGGCAGGTCGCGCCGCTGTAGCCCGTTGCAGAACAGTTACAATGAAACGCCTTCCAAGACTGAGAACAAAACCCTCCATGTTCACAGTGACTGGGAGAACACCTGCAAAAAACACATCACACGCTTCATCTGAACACACACTCACTCAGTATTAAACTGCAGTCTGTACACAACTCTGTGTTACTTGCTGTTGGGTTTATCAGCCCGGTGATATTTCCATATTCACTTTTAGTAACATATTCACACAATATGCAGCATGAACCCAAACCAGGTTAAACCAGGTTCCATTCTTTACAAATAACAGATCTGGTCCACTGAGACTCTCAGATGACTGACTGTTGTTATATTGTTGTTTGTTAGAAAGTTTCATTTTCAAACAGAAAACATTCATACTGACTATAGAAATGTTCGGGATTTTTCTTTTGATCTTGTTTATTTCAAACACACGTGTAAAATATTCTCAGATCTTTCACGTCTGTGTGAACCCTGCAGGAAACCTTTGTAAGAAAGTGAGTAACAGCCTCCACACACAGCTGTCACTTCTCTTTGTGTCTTTGTCCAGTGAAACCTTTCTAGTCGAGTCACAATGTCTCAGTCAGAGGCGAGTTCATTCCCAGCCTGTCTGACTCTCACAGGACAGATTCTTCATGCTCACATTACTCATGTTCTCTGCAGAAGATCTTTCACCACATTCCCATTTGTGCTCTAACAGGGTCTGTTCAAACTCTTCTCTTTGTTTCTGTGCATGAAACCTGCAGACATGCTTTTCTGTGGCCGGGACACGTACACACAGCGATCCGGTTTCACGCTTTGTAGCTTTATAATCTGAACAGGATCAAGTGTGCAATTTATTCTCCCCAAATGGATGCAAGGACACTTCAAACCTAAAGAAAAATGAAACCATGCTTTTGCTCCTCACAGAGGGTGGAATACAGAGAGCTGTGTCTCAGTGCTGGCCCGGGTCCCATCAGAGGCATTCAGACCCGACACGGGCTTCAGAACTGAGACTTCACACGAGCCCGCGGCGCGGACCAGCACGTCTGATCTTCTGTAATCTGCCATCACGAGTTATAATCAGACTGACAGTCAGTCAGACAGACAAACACACAGGAAGACCAACTGTGTTTCACTAACAGAACAATCTTGAGTGACAGACATGAACCACAAACAAAAGAGTGAAGAGTTCAGCTCTGTTACAGGCACTGTTGAACTACACTGTGTTGAACTACAGGAAACAAACTACTATTACAGTGAAGGTAACAGATACAGAAATAGCAACCTCTCTCATATATGTGCTTATAAATTGCTAGGGTTAGCATTCAGTACTAGCATCTGACACTCTGTGAAACTGTATGTAAATAACCCACTTCAACACTAACCAGTATTGAATGGCTGTGTTAACTGCAGGCAAGCCTTTAAACAGCCCTGAACTCATGTTTTCTGAACTGAAGAATAAAGTGTCCGCTAATGAATTCTGGGAAAATCTCTGCCTGTAGAAACACAAAGACTGTCATCAAACTGAAGAAAAGATGAAAACACAAGCAGCAAATCAAGAAGTTTGATGCTGAGGCAGGAAAAGCAAACGCTGCATTCTTCATACAATCACTCTCAACAAAACACAAACCTAAGAAACAACCCTCGTCCCTTCTGCCCGACTGCAGGAAAATCAATCAATTCAAGCAGAATTTGTATGAGAGCAGAAGGCAAACGTCTGCTCCACCAACAAAATGCGACAATGTCTCTGAGCGGTTTGACAGCGTGCTGACGCGTGTGCCCTGCGCTGCCCTTCACCCATACTCAACTCTCCCCGCCGCAAGCGAAGGTCAGCTCATCACGACCCTGATCACCGCGGGTGACAAAAATGACAGCCTGCGGAGCTGCAGAGCCGCCTGAAAGACGTGTGCAGCAGGTGAGAGGAAAAACAGCACGCATGTCTGCGTCTGCAGGAGAACCCGACATGCGCTGATGTGAGACAGACTCACACTTTCAACCTGGAGGTCAGAGATCAACCATAGGAAATTAGGACAGACAGAACACAGGCTGACGGCGCAACCTTTAATGACCTCATCAGCAGAAACAAGCAGCAGTAAGGCAAGACGCAGGAAATGCAAACACGCAATGTCGAGATTAACTCACAGTGCTACGCTTCTCTACATCAGAGTTTCTGAGGGCAAATGCAAGATCTCACTTTATGACTTAAATAAGAATATTTAGTAAAAGACATCAATATTGGTTAAGAAGAATAAACAAACATCTGTATTACAATAGAGACATGTTAAAATATTAAAATTAGTTCTTTTAAATAATGTGAAGAAATTTGCCATGAATTCTATCAGGATACAGATGTTGGGGTGATAAATAACTTCTGTGATATGTGATATGTACTGTAATCATGTCATCACTGGTCATTTAGAATTAATTGAAAGGATGTAATTAATGATCTTTGATCTGTAGAGCAGCTGATACAAAAGAGCATCTTCAGCAGTAAATCACTGTCAGGTGTGAATAAATTAAACACGAGTTAAAACAAAACACTGAAAGTGGAAAATGAGAATGAACCGTCTGCATTGAGAAGAGCAGAGGAACTGAACAACACTGCAGTCCACAATGAAACTTCTCACAGTGTGACTCATGAAGACAATGTTGCAGCTGAAACAGGAAGTGAAGATACATTTGAGAAGATGATAATCACTTTACCTGAACAGTCATTGGCTGTTTCTGGGAGGGTTTTTTGCATTAAGGTATCAGAATGAGAACTCTACTGTGGTCACGTCACTGACAGATCTCCAGTCATTCTGTGTGACTCTGAAGTCACATGACCTGTCAGCGTTCACTAATGCAGGCAGATCAAACCTGCTCAACCTGCAGTCCTGCCTGTGATCTTCCTGTAATCCTGAAGACCTGATGACGTTCAGATGTTTGGAACTGAACATCTTCCTGTAATCCTGAAGACCTGATGACGTTCAGATGTTTGGAACTGAACATCTTCCTGTAATCCTGAAGACCTGATGACATTCAGATGTTTGGAACTGAACTGCTAACACTTTTAATGCATTCAGCATACTGAACACAACAGTTACAGTCTGTAATATATCTATAAATGAAAACCCAGATGAGAACCTACAACCTAGTGTAGCAAAAAACTACAGCAGCTAAACGCAACACATACACACTGCAGATTTACTCAACACACGTCACTCTTCAGAAAGCAGAACAGAAGCTGAAAATCTGTGAGCATGAGGAGAAATATGAGCCCACAGGTGTCTGAGACTCAGTAACTGTTGACCATGCAGATATTCTTTATTCTGCCCATTATTCATCTTTAAAATAACCCAGAGTCAGCAGTACAGTCAAAGAGCACTACATCACACACAGTCACAGCACCGCGTCTGTCTCACACACAAACAGGCTTTTATAGTAAAAACATCAGAATACTGGTTTTAAAAAACAGTATCAGTACCAAAACCAATGAACACACTGTGGTCACATGACTGTGTTGTCTTACATCGATTTCACACTTTCAATCGAATGAAATGTAAGTGTAATGCTGTTCCAAAACAAACTTACACTCATTTTAAACAGATCCACACACATCTGAAGCCAATGAGATCCACCCACCGCCAGTATCTCTGTGTTTTGATCAACAGTGTTATGAGAGTTCAAGCCACAGAGAGATCACACCTCACTAAACCCGCAGTCTCACTTCTGTCTCCCTCCAGCAGACTCCATAATCTTCTCAGCTGTGAGGAGAGACGTCAGAGCTCATTTTAAGCTCAGCTCTCAGCCTGTCAGGACACTAGTGTGAGACTGACACCCTCACGTTTTACTGTTAAATGACGTTTCCTGCAGAGCTCTGACTGTTCTGTGTCATTTAAAGCACGCCGGAGTCAGACTAACTGTCTGTCTGACCAATTGATTCTTTTTTCAACAGTTCTGTTTGTTAATAGCAGTGATACTGAGCAATAATGCAAATATGTAAATGATTCTGCTGTCTTACAGAGCAAAATATCGTTTATACAAACTAAAATTCAAGCACAGAACAGAGATATCAGACGACACCACCAAACAAACTGAATAAGACCAACATTCCAGAACTGAACGAGCAGAAATTAAATCACATCTGGTGTCACAAGAGTTAAGTGCAAAAACAACAATGGTCCCTTTAGATTTCATTCCACACACAAGTGTGTTTGTTCACCTCATCCCACAACCGTCCAAACAGCCTTTATCAGAACTTCTGCTCTGCTTTTATCACTGAAGCTGCTGTGTTCCTTCTATCAACAGAAATTGTTCTGTCACAAAAAGAGCAGTTTGAGGAGATTTCTTCAGAAAAATAAACCAATTTCTCCATCAAAGCTGATGAGCCAAACGCCCTCTGACAACAAGCTGAGCAACAAACTGAATATATACACTGAACACTGTCTTTGTTTTATGACAATGTACGTAATGTAACAATACATTGTTTGAAATTGCGTAAGACTTCCCTTCATTTAAACACACACACACAGCGCATGTATGCATTTTATGAAGCATCATGGTTTTAGATGGGTATCAGTTGGCTGTAGTATGATAGGACTATGGCAGTACAATCTAAACAATTACAGACACACTGTTCTTAAATTGTATGTAGAATTAATTATGAATTGCTTTGTAAATTCACATTAAAACAATGACAGATGAAGGTCTTACCTGTCCACTATTCCACACGTGTCTATCTGTAGATCACTAAAATTGCCCAACAGCATCTGCTGGACTTTGATGAGGTCCACTAAAGTGTTGTCCAAGTGAATGAGACGCATGCAGCCCTGGAACACACTGAAGGGGTTCCTGCAGGGGGCGCTGTCTTCTCTGCTCGGACATCCTGCAGATACAAGAGGTTTGGGAGAATTTTAAATAACCAAAATACACATGTTACAATCAGTAGAAAGTTTTGTTCACCTGACAGACACTCACAGACAAAAGCCACATAACCGTAACCGTAGCAACAGGACATTTTAAATTAAGAACATTTCATTAATAATGTCACAGTCGCATAATTTATCACTATAGATCTGAGTAACTTTACAACACCTGTGATTGCACTTTAAATTAACAACATAAAGTCATTTAAAATGTAAAAATATCACTCACACATTCTTCAGCTGTATCACAAGTATAAACCACAGAAACATTTGCACGAGACGAACCTCAGAAATGACCAATAGAAATTTAAGAAGTGACAGAGTACAGTTCATACACACACCATTAGAGATCTGACACTAAACTGGATTCCACTGCTACTCATATCCTCTCATAGCTTTAAAATGATCTCATTATATGTGTGATATGTGCTTTGATTGTTGTGATTTTGGCTTCGCTCCTGGCAAAAACATCACAGCGCAGCTATACTTTCAGCAGCTGCCCAGAGTGCAGACGGAGACGCCGGGACACAACGCTCTCCAGTTACTGAAGCAATTAAAGCTGAATCTTTAGAAGCTGGGAGACCAACCCGTTCCCAAACAGCTTGAGAAGAAAATGAATCTAGTTTCCTCAGTGGAACGTGTGTTGAGCGACAAGACAGACTGATTAACATCCAGTGTGTGTGTGAGGGGAAATTACACCAGACTCGAGTGTTTCTGCTGTTAGCAGAAAGCAAAGCAGGTTCTACCTCCTAAGAACATCTGTCCGTCAGGAACCACAGGAAGTGATGTGGAGGTTGTAGAGCTGCTGTCGGTTTTATCCAGGGTGACGGTGAGACGACCCCGCCGGGCGTTCACTTCCACCGTGTGCCACTGACCGTCATTTAAATGAGTACCTGCCCAGAGGAAGCAGTATTGTGCTGTTTTACAGAAATAACAGCCAGTCCATTATGTCTCACAGAGATTATTTAACACAGCAGACCATTAAGAGCAATAAACAGATTTCACCCCTGGGCTGATGCATAACTGGACCTAAATAACAGTGTTTCAGTAAATTACTCATTCTCTGTCAAAACAGCCCTAGAGTAGTGCTGGAGCAAAAAACAATCATAAAACGTACATTATTTTATGTATACTGCACAGAGTATGTGAATTTTCTATCTGCACAGAATACTCAGATTTGCCAAAGCGTGCAGTACACTGTGAGAGATTCTGTATCCCACAATGCAATGCGCTCAACTTGACCTTCTGCTCCAAGTGTGATAAAGCCAGAGCTGAACCTGCTGTGATATCTGCTGTGATCCGCCCTGTCTTCTGAATCTGCAGTCGCACTCTGGCCTCGCTCAGATAAAGCCACAGTGTTCCTGTGTGATGCTGCAGGTCAAAGGTCATCAGCAGGCCGGCTTTGCTCCACGTTCTAAACTGCAGGCTGACCGATGTGCTCTCTCCACTGGAGAGCCACGGCAACACCAGAAAACTTCCAGAATTCCCAAACGTCACGGGCACATCGATGGATTCTGAGCACGCAAAGCTGATGTTACCCTAAGAAAGAGAGAGAAGCCACACAACAGAATAAACCACAAAACACTGAAGTTCAGCCACAGCATTTAACACGCATACATCTGTGTGTCAGACGTGACCTTTATCCTGCTAAATTATTCATTTGCCTTTCTGGTTATTAGCCCCATTCTACTGTCATGACTATTAAGGCAATGAATTAAAGGGTTGGTAATTGGTTTAACCCCCAAATCCCCAAGACAATGGTAGTAAACAAAAGAACTAAACCTTGTACAACGGTGGAGAACACAGAAGAGTTCACAGCAATGCACAGCACTCATTATCAGCAAATGAAAATTACAGCCAGCCAACAACAATTACAACCCAGCCAAATGAGAGCAATCAGAGGCTTTCATTCAACGATTGTAGTAACACTGGCGATCTGCTCACCACCACAGACATTTGTTCTTCTCTGGCCCGATCCATCATGTTGATTTCATTGTAGAAGATGTTTTCCAGGCATCCATGGAAGTTTCTCCTGGAGTGAGACTTCAGAAGCTCAGAGGCTGAAGTTCCACCAAAACTGATCTTATGAAAGAACATCAGATTCATGTCAGATTTTCTCCCACCAAAAACAAACAATGATCTGGGTTCAATATAACTAATATAATTGATCAACAGTTTCTGTGACGTAATGTTGAATTGATCCTCACTTGTAATGAACCAGCAGATTCTCTTATATTTGGTTGACAAAAAATTGTTTGAATAATTTCCCAGTTTGTAAACTGGGAAATTATTCTAAAAGTAGAAAGTGAACAAAAATCATAAACAGTAATGCTACGTCCAAAACAACAGTTCAGAGATCTCAAGATAACACATAAAAGAGTTTCTGCTTTAAACCTCGACAACATCTTGCATTATATCGTTACTGTAACTGATTTTTGCACATTTTTACTCAAAACAAGTCAAAATGTTTAGTGTGAACTGACAGATGTTATTGATATATTCTGAATGTTCTTTTTAAAGATGTGTGAGGGGTTTGTTAATTTATTGCCTTCTAAGTGCTGAAAAGTAGAAAGTGAATTAAATTAAAGGAAAATCTATAACCGCATTACAGGGTGATTAATCCACCTGATCGACAAAGACACTTTCATTCTACTTCACTTAACTTTTCTGTGTAAGTATTGTGTTTGCATACATGCTTCATGAGAGACTGTATATGCATTAAGTTCTATGAAGTGGTACTAGTTGCACTGTAAGTTAACCAGTGCTAACTTGGTAAGAGATGGTTGAGGGCTCACCTGGTTAATCTGATAGTGACTCAAGTGATCAGGCAGCTGGATCTGCTGTGTGTTTTTGTCCATAGTAAGATTCACGAGGGTTCGAACCCGCTCCATGGTGAGATAGTGCCAGTGTTGATCATCCAGCAGACTGCCCAATGACATCTGAGTGTGTGCATCACCTCGACCTGAAACATCATCATCATCATCATCATCATCATCAGAAACCATGCAGTGATACAGGAGTACAGTGCACTGCATTACATTTACACCCAGAGAGTAGTGAGTGTACTGATACTGTGTTATATTGTGGATTAAAATACACATTAAAGAGAGAGAGAGAGAGATCAGTAGATGTTTTCTTGACTTGAAAATATAAACTGGCCAGTATCAGAAAATAATTACAGACTGATAAATAAACACATAATATATATCTGGAGTCTGTAATCAGAGACGAAGATGAAATGATGAATGAAATGTAACGAAATGATAAAACACTGATGTGCACATGAGCTCTGTGGGGCTGATATGACACATATTAATGACACAGTCCATATTTATGAATTATGAATCGAACTGACATCTGACAGGTTAAGCTACTGACCCCTCAGAAAACACCGTCTGCTTCATTTGCACAGACGCAGAACTTTCTCTCTTTTCCACATTTCTGCCGTATGCTGTGATATCATTTAAAATTTAGTGGTCAGCTGTTTAATAATTCATTTCTCGTTGCCTCTGGAAAGTGAGAAACTGGAATGAAAACCCGCCTCAAGCTTCAGTCTCGACCTCATGTTCATTCACACACTGTAAGAGAACTCTGAGTCTTTATAAGTGTTGCAAACATCAACACAGAAACATTATTCATAACAACACAAAACTCACTGTGACAGACAATAAACAAACACACAATCAGCAGTGTGTGAAACCTCGCTGAGTCTGACAACACAAAACTAAACCAACATGTCCCCAAACCCTGCATTCATTATAAATATCTACAATAATAAACATGACACACTAAACAGAAACAATTAAAATCAGCTAAGCATATAACCACAAGTTACAAGATAAAGTAACATTGAACCTGAGTCCACATTTTAATAATCATTTTAATCATCTTAAACTCGGTTTCATGTTTTCTTTTGTATAATAAACATTATAGTACAGTATATATTTCTAAATGTTATTGAATTTCATCCTCTGACCAGCCAATAAATGGCCAAATAAAACAACAAACCATCTTTATTCTCACTGCATAGAAAGCTATATTTAATATAATCACAACAGCGTTTTCTTTCCCTTGTGTGCAGTAGTCTGTCTGTGGAGGAGGGCATTTCCTACCTTTTCAGACTTTTGCTGCCCTAACTATGTATGATTATATATTGTATTATTTATGTTCTGAACAGACCTGAAACCCATTATTGAGTCAGAAAGCAGCAGCTGAGAGGGACAGACAGGAAACACTGACTTCAGAAACCTGTTTTCAGCTCCTGCTGTTTATTCACCAGAAACACTCTCAGCCAAACCAAAGCTAATGAAAGCACACGTGTGTCAAACACAGCAGTTTAAGAAACTCAGAGTGAAATCTCACACAGCACTTTTTTCACTGGTCACTCCTCTGTCTGCTGAGCTGATAAATAAATGCTAAAGATTTAAAGTGTATTCTTCAGGTTTACAGCAGTAGTGTTACACACACACGAGATGTTGACTGAACTCAAGTATCTGATGATGATACGTGTCAGGAAGTGATGTAAGAGACAGCTACAACTACATGACAGGATATTTTGAACATCATGTCTATTTACAGAATCTGTGAAATGTTAAAATTCATCCCTCAGTTTTATTATCATGACTTTACAAAGACAGACACAATTCCAACACATAAGTCTCATCTAACATAACACTGAACATAACACTGTGATTATACAAACTGCTGCTTTCATTCATGCTCCTGGGGTTTCACTGTAAATGTATCTACTGTAAATGTATCTACTGTAAATGTATCTACTGTAAATGTATCTACTGTAAATGTATCTCATACATTCACAGCTGGTCTTCAGACAGCAGAATACAGCAAACAGGATGAAATATTGTCTGTGTGGACAGATAACTGAAGTCAATCCACTTCTTCATCTTACTAGCGATGCTTGTAACTCCTGAGTAAATAATAGTCTTTAGAGATTCATTTAAACAGTCATTTCAATCTTTATAAGTACAATCAAAATTTCAGGGACTCTTGTAGACTGTATTGAACAGTGTAAACACGGTACGGTATGAGAAACTCTTGTTGATGTCTGTGTTTGTGGTTGAGTCACAGAATGACTGAATTATTAAAACATCAAAATCAATATGTTCACAACTCCAATATATATTTAAATCCACAAGCAGAAACAATGTTTGTGCGGGAAAGAACGTGTCAGTGAAGCACAATATAAACAGACAGTTTGATGAATGTGAAGTATAGGCAAAATAAAGCAGTTTGGGATATGAGGCATAAATCTCAGTGCTGCTGTTTATTTGTTTATTTCCTGCAGACAGTGAGAATGTGTCCACATCTGTCTCTCTATTAAAACAACAGCGTTACACAGAAAACCAGTTTGTCACATCTGACTTATTCTGAATCTTGGACCTGTGACATATTTTGTCTTTTGTGCTTCCACACTTCAATGCTTTATTTATTCAGAGCATGTGGGTGACATGAATGTTAGGAACATAAAACAAAACAGACAGAGCAAACCTTCACTGACACCACCCTGATGAAGAGAGGCAGGAATGGGCACCCGGTTAGTGCTGGTCCAGCAAGTGAACTAGTCATGATGACCTACAGGCAATAGTGGTTGTCCTACAATAACCTACCCAGATCCCCAGGTGAGATCAAACATGAGTTAGTTCTCATCTCAACTGAGTTCTATGTAAGTAACATGTTAGTCTGGTGGTACTTTATTTGTTTAGGGTTATTTGAGGTTACAGTGGGACTGAGCTACACGAGTATGATGCTGTTAAAAACAACCACCACTGAAGGGCCACAGACAAAAAAAACAACAAAAAAAACAAAAGGTAGCGAAACAAAAGTGAAGAAATTTAATTACCGGTTTTACTGCAGGAAGAAAAAAGATGCAGTAACAGAGAAAATCAGAGGAGAGAAAAATCTCATCGAACACGAGAGTCTCTTATTCACCCCCAGTAGAACACATCTGCCTGAACTGGAGGACTAGTCTGTGTTTACTGGTGAAGCCGGTTGACCACAATACTTGCTAGTTACGGTAGTTAGCAGAATTTAACCAGCTGTGATTTGGTTACAGTCTTGCTAGCATCCAAAGCAAAACATATGCTGGACATTTTCAGCAGTTTGTGTTCTGAAACAGCAGCAAAAAATAAAGTCATGTCCAATAAGAAATCACGTCTGTTAATCTAGAACACGTTCCGTAAAGCAGCACTGAAAGAACGTTACTGAATGATTTAAACTCTGCAGAACTGACAGTAAGATTTACAGACACGAGACATTCAAACGTCCGGTTTCAGCCCAACAAACTGCTCAGCCTCACTAAAAATAAAACCTGCTCATGGAAATATCTGATCTGCACAGATATGATTAGAGACCTGCAAACACTCGCTGCTGTGATGCTGTAAACGTACCCACCATATTATCTATACATGAAACGAAACGTGTGTGTGTACAACAAAACACAGACACAATCCAGACCTCTAAAAAACTAAATCAAAACAACTGTGATTGTCTTATTATATAGAAGTAAAACACGATTGTCATATTAAACAAACGGTTGTAGTTCAGAAATAGTTTCAGTTCTTTCTGTTAGGCAGCACATCTGTGTCAGCCGCTACATTTCCTCTCAGAGCACGTCCAGAACTCGTCATCCAATCAGCTGTGTGATGTGACAGCACAGGGAAGAGTTTCATCTGAGAAATCAGCCAATCAGTGACGGGTCCAAATGAGCGTTTGTCCTCTAAACTGATTAGACTCGTTCAGTAAGTGTGTCATCACATTTGTACACAGTTGTATCTGTGCCAGTGTTGGGGAAGAGACAGGAAGGCACTCTCTGCTCTGTGACGCTCTCAGACGCTGCGTTCACAGATGGCATTCTGGGAAACGTTGCCATACTGCCTCACGACAGCCTGCGTCTCTGACTGACACCTGCAGGCGTCTCATTCAGTACTCGAACCCTTTCTGAATGCTAAACTTATCATCTTCTGCTTTATTAACATCATCTGATCTTAATGTGCCAGATACACTAACAGAAAAAAGTAGCATCTTATTTCTGTGGCTTTCTGGACATGTTTTAAAGACCTGTAAAATGTAAAACTGATAGTACTGAGACAGAACAGGCGTGTTAGTACCTTTTCTCAGCTGAAGTAACAGTTTTCCTCTGAGTAACTCCACAGTGACTGCGTGTCCACTGTGATCCTCCATATGAACCAACAGTCCAGAGTTCTGCAGGGTTCTGAAGTTCATGATCAGAAGATCTCTGTCTGTAGGACCTGCGCTGACGTCTGGTCTGTAGAGGAAGTGACTGCTGCCGTCAAAACCAGCCACATCAGACCCTGAAATACACACATAACAAACACACCTCAAGTTCAAAGAAGAACTCTGATTGGTTTGAAATGGCCAATCAAAAGCCAAATGTTTTCATGAATATCTAGTTTATATTTTGAGAACATTTTATCAGGTTAATGTTAAAAGTAACTAGAAGTCATTCATTGGTATTTAAATATTTGAATTCTTGAAGATTTGTGCTGCCCTTAAGACAGTGGTCTGTTTCTGACAAAAAAGCAACCACCTAACAACACCCTCCATACAGGCAACCACCTGACAACACCCTCCATGCAGCCACTCACAACACCCTAGCAACCACCTGACAACACCCTCCAT
>JAZGTK010009366.1:0-17333 GCA_036877625.1 Ambastaia sidthimunki | reverse complement strand
GGGGAGCCCCCTTACCGAAATAACGATGCCTTCTTAAGTTTTGTTGGTTATAATGCATTGCTATGCTGGTCTACCTGCTACAACAACAACTTGCATTAAAATGCACGACAAATATAGTCAGTATTTTGTATTGTCAGTATTTTTCAGTATATTGTCAGTAAGGTACAGCAGGCATAGCCCAGGTCAAACCGACTATCAGAAATATATAATAATGATACCAGTCAGTGAATTAAAATAAAATACAAATGGTCTTATAGTTTAATTTTTTTCATCTAAAAGTCTCTCTCTCTCTCTCTCTCTCTGCGGTTCGTAAGTTTATTAAAAACCGTTTTCGAAGTGTGTTTTGGCTTATTGGGCTTTCCGTAGTCAGCATGTCATTGGCGCGTCAGTGTGTTCTTCCATTGGTCAGACAGCTATACTGTACTATGAGCATTATTGATATTCATCTGTTTGGACGGCAAATGATCATCGTATGATGTATTAAATAAATATTTTTAAGTTTAAAAAGAATTAACGAAAATTGTAGAGTTTATCGTTAGTTGTCGTCTATCTAGTAAGTGTACGAACTCTCATCTATTTTGAAAAACTCGTTCTGTAGGCTTGCAGCATAAGAAGAATACCATTTACTACTTATTTTGCACACTTACCGTTTCGTTTTACTGTATGTTAATCTGCGTTAGTAAAGTCACTCGTGTGTAGTAGAAGACTGAAGTGTTGGTTTTTTGTAAGACTGAGTAGATCAGTGTTGAATCTGACCGTAGTAATAATACTTTTCTTTCCGCAGGTTTTCAGCAATGCCTGCTTTTCGCCAGGTCGGGGAGAAACAGCTCCCTAACCCCATTCTGTTCATGGCTTGGTCTCCTAAGAGAGATCTAATTGCCCTAGCTAACACTGCAGGAGAGGTACCTTGCACAATCAATAGCGCTTTATATGTTGACGTTGAGTTTTGTTTATATTACGTTATAATTTCACCTTTACGTTTTCCCACTTATGGTCCTTACAACCAATTACCTGCAGGAAAGACTTCATTAGACTAATCTGTCATTACAGCTTCTTCTGCATCGCCTTGCCAACTTTCAGCGTGTGTGGAGTTTACCACCCAATGAGAACACAGGAAAAGATATTACATCGCTTGCCTGGAGACCTGATGGGAAGAGTATGTTCAAATAATGTTTGACTGCTTTTTATTTAACTGAAATATGAACATTTAAAAAAAGTTCCCATTGCATGCATGTCCTCCTAAGTAAAAACATCATGAAAGCTTTGTCATGTTATGTGATCATAACATTAAATTGTTGTCAGTCCTGGCATTCAGTTTGGGAGACACAAAGCAGGTGGTGTTGTGTGATGTGGAGAAGGCTGAAATCCTCCACCTGTTTTCTGTGGAATACCCAGCATCCTGCATGCACTGGATGGAGGTGCAGGATGATAGCAGGTGTGTGTGTGAAATATGTATATGGAGAATTCTTTCTTTATCTGTGACTTAGTTTCATCTGTTATATATCTGTTGTTTTCTTTCTGTAGCACTTTATCTTCATTCTGTGAGTTATATATCTGTTACATTATTTTTTTCTCTAGCACTTTATCCTCATTCAGCGAGTCAGAGGATGAATCAAGCCAATTCCTTCCAAAGTTACCCACGCTACCTAAAAGGTGACACTCTGCTCAGTTACATGCATTATATTAAGAAATGGTTTATTTTCTGGGGAGCTGAAGGCTCATTGCGTGAACCAATTTTTAGTGCATGTTTTTTTGACAAGCATTTCACGTTTTTGCTATTATTTTTATGGCCTTTCCATTTTGCTGTGTATATGTTCAGCTACAGCACCACATCCAAGATATTTAGGTAAGAATACATTTTATGTGCTTAATATGCTGATTATTTGTCTTTTTCTTTGTCATACTTTTCATGTTTTGATTGGTTTGCATGTGACATGTTTTAATTCAGTTTGACTGTTTGTATTATCTGATTTCTTAAGTGTGTTTTTTTTTTATTTTGCAGTGAAGAGAAATCGGATGAAGTCACAAACCTTTTGGGGGAAGTGAGGTCAGTGTTGTCCTGATTAGTCTAAGCCTAAAACTTTCCGGGTGTTGTATTTTAATTGATGTGATAAATATGCATTGCAGACTCAATATCCTGGTGGTGGGTGGGCCCTCTGGATTTGTAGAACTATATGCATATGGGTTATATAAGATTGCAACACTGAGTGGGGTAAGTTATAAAGTCCCCCATATGCTCTTTAAATACTGCCATCTTTTATACATGATTGACTTGCTTTGTGTTTATATTAGTGTAAGCCTTTATATCCATTTTTGTATTTCTCTTTCAGATCTCTGGGACCTGCCGTAGTCTTGGACTGTCTAGTGACCTCAAGTCCCTTTCTGTTATTACAGAGATAAGATCAACAGAAGACAACCCTGAGATCAATTATATACAGGTACAACCTGTTGACATGGAAACAACAAATTCAAATCTAACCATTTTCATCCCACAGTTGTCATTCTTAGCACTGTGCTTCTTCTGATACTCCAAACTATATCTCATATGTCTCTGTCTGCATTACTTTGTTCAATGTTTCCCAATTAATCTGACACATGCAATTGTTTGATCCTTACATGCTGAAACAGCACCACTCAAACTCCAGGAAAAACCCTTTTTATTACATTTACATTAAAGTTATGCACATAGCAGATGCAGGTTTAGAAAGTTACCAGTTTTATCAGTTTGTGTGTTCCCTGGAAAAAACCTAAGGAAAGGGGGATTTATGCATATTTAGCATAACGCTATACCAGTTGTGCAACAGGAAAATCTTTAAAATGGGATAGTTCACCAAAAAAATCATAATTTATGCACTCTCATGTCATTCCAAACCTTTATGACTTTTTGCTTGAGGAATAAGATATTTTGAAATGCGTTGGTAACCAAACAACAGTGGTACTCATTGACATTGACAGAGAAAAAGTCATACAGGTTTGTAATAACATGAGGGTGGGTAAATGATGGAAGAATTTCCATTTTTGGGTTAACTATCCCTTTAGGCTACAGCAACAACTATTGAGTTGTAGAAAAAACTCTTTACAATACACATATACTGTAGGCTCATACAAAGATATGTGGCTGTTATTTATTGAAGGTTATAATTGTTGCAGCCTGCATGTGGTTAACAAATTGCATGTAAACAAAGTGCAAACAGGTTGAGTCACAGCTGTGAGACAGTTAAGACTGTCAGGTTATGTGTGGCATCTCTACTTTGTGTGGAATGTAAGGGGGCAATAACAGTGATTGTCTTTGTTGCAGTTGGACACTGGACTTCTTTCTTCATGTCTGCCTGAGTTGACCAAGATGGCACGCAAGTTTACACACATTTCCACGCTGTTACAGGTGAGTGTCACCTGGGCATGATATACATATGCAATTGTCTTTGCACAAAACAAACCTATTGTTCTCCTCATGGTCTGTCTTGTAGTATCTGCGCCTCTCTCTCACCTGTATGTGTGAAGCGTGGGAAGACATTCTGATGCAGATGGACCTTCGTCTCACTAAGTTTGTTCAGGTTAGAGGTCATCACACCCTAGCCAATCACAAACAAGCAAACATATGATATTCAATAGGGTGGAATTAGGGCCTCTTTAAAGTCTCACTCAGTGTCTAACAAAATGCCTATGAACTTGAACTGTGTTAAGTACAATTAATTATTAATTATCAGCATAGTCAGCTATATATTAAATAATTTTATTGACTGACAACCCTAGTGTAAACATAATCATGTTTTGTTACGCTTATAATCAATGTTTGTATTGTTAATTAAGAAGATCAATTGCTTCACTGTTTTCAGTGTTACACAGTGTATGGTTTCCCTTGGTGAATTTGTGGGTACAATGTTGTTTCACAGGAAAAAAACACAAGCACTCAGGTTCAGGATGAATTTCTGGAGCTGCTGCTATGGGGCCATGCAAGGTTGATACAATTTATTTTAAAAAACCCTTTACAGGAACACACCTCTCAAACATCTATATAGATGCTATATAGACTACTAATAATGTTAGATTTTTCTAAAACTTTTCTAACTTTAAGATTTTTTAAGAACTTTAAGACTCTAAGAGTTTTCTAACTTTTCTACTTTTTTCCCAAGCAAAGTTGTGTAAAATCATGTTTTAATATTTTAAAGTTCCTTGTTTCTTATTTAAATCTGTTTGTGCTTGTGTTTACTCTAAATATTCAACAGGGGGCACTATATAACCTATAACCTAAAAGTTGAATCAAAATTAACGTTTGTTTCTTGTTTCTTTTTAGCCCTGAACTTCAGGCTCTTCTTATGAATCAACTTACAGTTAAGGTAAATCTATCTAACTTAACATAGCTTCACAGCGTTAGGTGCTGCCATTATTCACACAGCTGTTACCAACTTTATTTGTTATTACAGTATTATTTTCTTAACTGCTCAGGGCTTGAAGATGTTGGGTCAATCCATTGATTCTTCCTACTCCAGCATTCAGAAACTTGTTATCAGTCACTTGCAGAGGTGTGTAAAGCAAATAAATTGAGTTAATGTAATTCATGTTTATTGTCCACTCTCATTTGTCTTTGGCTCCTCCTACACAATGTAATAGAATAAAAATATGGACACAAAACATAATACTCACTTTAAAACAATAAAAAAGCAACAATGTCTGTGTTCATTGAGTGTTTTGTTGTGCTCACAGTGGCTCTGAGGCTTTGCTGTATCACCTCAGTGAGGTTAAAGGAATGGCTCTCTGGAAGCAGAAGTTTCAGCCTCTCGGCCTGGATCCTCCAGCCATTGAGGGTCATCATTTTTGCATCTGTTTGATGATGCTTACAGAAGTTATTTTAGTGTTAAACATAAAACATTTAATAAATATAACAAAGTATAACAATGCATTTTCTGTAACTAAAAGGAAACTTATGTTTTTAAATTGTGAATTAAATGTTATATGTTCTTTTTTTGGATTATGTATCTGTAGATGCCATCGTAGCAGTGGGTTCTTTTACCCTTAAGGCCAGTGAACTCTTACAGTGAGTTTAAGCTGATTATAGCCACATTGTCTCTTTAATGATTTGAGTATTTGTTCTGTACATTTCATCTTTAAACTTACATCAATTACTTGTCTTGATTCCAGAGTTATTGATAAAAGCATGAAGAATTTCAAAGCCTTTTTCAGATGGCTATATGTTGGTAAGATGTGATTGTGTTTCTCTGTGTGTGTATATTTGTGTGTGTAAGCCTTAGCATTTAGACAATTTGAGTCAAAGTATTTTTCTTTTAACTGTTTTTGCCTTTTGTAGCAATGCTTCGAATGTCAGAAGATCATGTTCCTCCTGAACTCAACAAGGTGAGAAAATGTCATGATGTGCAGAAAAATGTGTTTTTGGGACATTTTTGGAAGGCCCTCAATACTAGACAATACTAGCAAATGAGATTTATAAACTTCAGTCAAGCTCCAAAATAAAAAAATGCAATAGTAATTACATTTCTTTGAATTGGATTCTTTAAATTAGTTTTTATTTTCACTTAAACTTAAAATATGTATATTAAGTCAAAAATTAAGTAAAATATTTTCAATTCACGTTTTCCAAGAAAACTTTAAATTTGACATGTCAGTTTTTCATAAAATTGGTAATATTGGTGTGCGTGTGTGTTTCAGATGACCCAGAAGGATCTGGCTTTTGTGGCTGACTTCCTGTCTGAGCATTTCAGTGCTGTAAGTAGATGAAAGATTCATCATTTAACATTAAAGAAACAACTTAAGAACCCCTTTGAAGCTCATCTCTTCATAATCTGCCTTCTTTTTCAGAACGAAGAGCTGTTTGATCGAAAAGGGAAATATTTTAATGTTGAGCGTGTTGGACAGGTGAGAGCTGGATAGATGTTGTTGTAAGAGTTTGCACTAGTATGTCCTTTTCCTGATTTTGTAATATAATCAGTCTGTTTTTGCAGTACTTGAAGGATGAAGATGAAGACCTGGTATCTCCGCCCAACATGGAGGGCAACCAATGGGTGACGTTTGTGAAGCAGTGCACTCATCTGAAAGGTGGAATCACAGCACCTTCTGCCATTATTACACCACAGGATTTCTAATATGATCTGAATATTTTATAAGTAAATGTAAATGTGGATATAAGAAGTGCAATAACTTGCGTTTGCTTCTCTTGTTGATTTGTTGCAGACAGTTCACTGCTCTTCCCAACTTACCCACAGAAGTCTCTGCACTTTGTCAAGAGAATGATGGAAGCCACCATTGATCTGTGCTTACAGAAACCAGCTGTAAGTTTCTAATGTCCACACACCTAGACAGAAGGTGACAAAAACACTTTGCACAAACTCACATCAACATTGAAAATCTGATAGGGCTGGACACATGAATTTTACTACACCAGAACAACAGTTTCATTTATATTATGTTATGAAACATTATAATTTGCTATGGCTTGAGGTACACTCTGTTTTCAGCTCTATATTGTGGGTTGGGTTATTTAAAGAGCATGTATGATTTGTTGTCACCCAGAACACACAAATAAGTTGCAATATGCGCTTACAGACCAAAGCAAAGAACTGATCCTGGCTAAATCTTACCTCCTCTCTTTATATACAAACATGTTTCCCACAAATATTAAACATTTCCTTTTTCACAACATTAATGTCTCATAGCACATCTGTCAAATAAAAGAACCATTAACTGTTAAGTGCAGTGTTTCATCCTGTTGGCTGGCCACTCTTTTCATATCACTAATGCCTGTGTATGTTTTAGGAGGTCATTGGACAGTCAGTAAAACAAGCTGTGTGTTTACAATTGTACACTGTGCCTGAGAGGTAATATATGGTTTAAATAAATATTGAGTTGAATGAACTAAGAAATTTGTACTGGTGAACTATGAAACAAAATTTAACTTTAAATTTGGCTTTTGTCATTGAAGTACCACTTATTGTTGCCATTATGTTTTTAATAGCTCAGAAAACACACCAAGGCTGTTTGAGCTTCCTTCACTGTAAGTGACCAGCTGTATCTCTGTAGTACAACAGAATAGACAACTGTTTTTTATGTAGTTGTGAATATAAGGTTATAGTGCCAGTCAGTCAGTGTAAAATTATAAAGTGACTTACAGTCTGTAGATGTTGCATAAAAATAATGAAAAGTTATATATTTTAAATGCAGGTGGAATGATAAGAAGAACAATATGCATTATGTAATATTCTGCATGCCAGAAATCTCTCCCTCTAAAATCTATATTCTGAGGAGAGCAACAGACCCCAACAGGTATACATACAGACCTTTTATCCTTGCCACTTGTTTTAAGTACTTTTTTTTTAATGATGAAAAATATTGCGGCATATAATATTTTGCGTCTGAATTCAGGTGTGTCCCTAATGGTCTGCTGGCTCTAAACCTCAACACTCCTCTCAATTCTAGTATAGATGATGAAACACCAGCACCTGCGTGAGTTTGTCATTATGAATTGTTGCTATTGCATATTTGAAATAAGTGTGTTAGTATGTATGCATAACTAATTTGATGGAAATCAAATTGTGTATTTTAGTGACGCCTTGTACAGTTGTCTTGATGCCCGTTTCTATGACGATGAGACATTGACGGTAATATTGAGAAGTCTGGAAGACAATGAAAATAAGATGCACATTCTCGTTCAGCTTTCTCTAAATTCTGCTTTGAGATGGCAGGAAGAGTTCACCTGGGACCTCAAACTCAGGTTTATATATTTTTACTAATAATCAAGCTACCAGTGAGTAATTCATTGCACAAATTGCAGCAGGATCCAAAATTATGCCAATGGTGAGTGAATTATGAAAATTCACAGTCCTGTTTTTTTTGTTGCCATCACCAGTGACAAACCGCACAGGTAATTGTGTCATTTGTAGCATTATACATAAAATGATCCAGCCTCTGTTTTTCTGGAAGTATCACAAAAGGCTTAATTTTGCTCTTATTCATTTTGGTTACTAAATGTAGAAAAAATTCCCCTTATGTCTTCAAACAGAGTAACTGGACATTAAACAATTATGCAACATAAAGGCAATGATATGATAATAATGCGTACTTTGCTGGTTCTGAATAAGAGCTGTTTAAATTTGTTGTGGTGTGTGTCAGACTGGAGCAGCAGACTGAAGGGATCCCGGTCCAGGATCTGTCCTGGGGAAGTCAGTGCAGAGAGCTGGAGAATATTAAGGCTCAGTTTGTGGCTGTCAATGGAATCCGCAAAGTGGCCTGCGTAGTAAGTGACAGACTTCAGTGTCATCACTCATCTCCTAATACTTCAATATTTTGAAAATTAAAGAAAAATATTCATATTGAAAATGTACTAAAAACATTTCTGAAAAGGGTGCACTGTGGTATCCCTTTACATTTTTTAAGCCTTACGGGCATAAATGGTGAAAATAAAATGGACTGTAATAGAGTCAACAACTGCTTGAACAATTTTATAACCAGGAGAAACATCTGTCAATTAATCAGAAATTCAACAATGCATTCTTACAATTTCATGCCATTTCATGTAAAAGCTACATTAACCTTTTGTCTGTCCACTCTCATCAGTTGAGTGCCAATCTGAGACACGTGCGTGTGTTTGAGATGGATGCAGAGGAGGAAGAGGAGGAGGAAGAACGTGCTAATGAGTCACAAGAAATGAGCTCAGACCAGGACAGACTTGAGGACACACTGACTAATCAGAGTGATGCAGGGGAGGGAGGAGATGGAGTGGGAGGGTCTAAAGATGAACAGGTGACAGTGCAGGAGTCAGGTGACATTCTGGATGACACTGCTGCATCAGATACATTTTGAGCTCTGACTTCTACAAGCTCAGGATCATGTCATGATTGTCAGTTCTGGTCATGTACTACAACACAATGTTTTTTGATAAGGTCTGATAAACAGCTCACATTTTCATTTGTAAATAAATGGATTTACAATATAACAAGAAAATCTAGCCTTTTTTACACTGAGGGGCCATTGGGTTGGCTGAAAGCCTTGTTCCTTGGTTCTGCAAAGTCTGAAAAAATTTGCCCTAGGGCAATCCTGCTTTTGGAGACATTAACAGGCTCTTGCTGTTACCTCTGCCCTAGGGCAATAACAGCCTTTTAATTTTCTTTCCATCTTGCTCACTTCAAAATAAAAATCACTAAAAAGTTAGTTCAGTGCCAGAGGTGTATATGGCACTGGGTGTATACTGATGTATACATTTTTCAGAGGTATGAAAGGTGTAAAGTTTCTCATGCTGATCGAATCCAAATGAATCCCTCTGTGCAGGTAGATAAATCCTATATGTTTTTAGCTGTCACTGTGGCTAATATCACTCGCTCTGCTTTGGACATCTGTTAAAACATGGACAAAAATGAAGGCAACTGTTAACTTGATTCAACCGTAATTACATTTTTACAAGCCATCAGTGGGTAAAAATAGAGTTAAATGGCTGTGGGAGACTCCACCAGAGAAAAAGTATTTTAACATGCATTTAAAAAATGGATGGACTAAAACCAAACAGCAGATGCAAACTTCTTGTGATTGATCGCTTCTTTGTTTTCCTCATATTGTAAGTCGCTTTGGACAAAAGCGTCTGCTAAATGTAAATGTAACTTTCAACAATATAAATGTACATTTACATTTAGCATCTGCTAAATGTAAATGTAACTTTCAACATGATATACTTGACTGTGTTGTCTTTTTAGCTTCCGCCTCATATTGTTGATTGAAACACATTACATAAACATCTGAGGCCAGATAAGTTGCCCAGAAAAAAATCCACCATTTTCAAACAATATCTCAAATCAGAACTGAACAATAACAACATAAGCATGTGTTTCTACTTGAAGGGTTATCGAAGTGAAAGTGCGCGTTCCTGGAAGGGTCGCTCCCAAAACGTGCTCGTCCCCGCTGAAACGTGATGACGTCTCACACCTAGTTTCTCAAAGATTTCCCAGTTAGCGACTGGCGGACAGTAAAGATGGCGACGGAGCTTATAGTATGTACTAATGCTCGGAACAGATGATGACGATGCGATTAGTAACTTTCGAGTCGTGGTGTTGACACTGCTTCCTTTAAAGACCTTTCGACAACGGCTGGCTAACTTGTTAACTTTGGTGGTAGTTGATCAAACCTGACAGACACAACCGGTTAGGAGGGACATACCATTGGGTTGACTATGGAGGATATCAACTCAAACATAAACGCGGACTTGGAGGTGCGGAAGCTTCAAGACTTAGTAAAGAAACTCGAGCACCAGAATGAACAGCTCCGGAGCCGATCCAGTCTGCTCTCTTCATCCTCTTCCGGCGGCATGTCGGGGAACACAAGACCGGTAAGCGCCGGGTACGACTCCCCGGGTGCGGCAGCCGCTGGGCTCGCCGGGTTCACTGGGGTGGGGTTCGGCGGATCGAGGGGTTTTAGTGGAGTTTTGGAGAACTCTCGGCTAAGCCCCAGACGATCATATCACGGCAGTAGTTACGGAGGGGGGTATGACAGTGACATTGGTTCTTGTACCATCTCTAACACTAGTGTCACATCTTACTACAACGATTCGCTGGATTTTGTCGAAGACGGGGAAACTTCAGTACTGGACGAGGTGGAGGTCCTTGATCTGGAGGATATGGATTGTGTAAATGAGGAGGAAGATAGCTGGTGAGTACAACTGTGCTTTCTTGGCTCTGTAGGAGAAGTGTTGATCCCCGCTCAGAGAAATAACCTCCACACACACACCCTTCATAAACAGTTTGACAGGCGAGCACAGCTGTTTGTTGACGCCACAGAGAATGACGAATGTTTGAAGGAATGTTCACGATGCATTGTTGCACGGCGGGCGGATTATTTGATGCGTTTTACAAGCGCCACTGTCTCAGAGGGTGTTACTTTCAGTTTGTTTATTCCATTGACTGCAGTACGCCTGTCATTGATGTTCATCCGGCTGTCATTTCGGTTTAATGTGGTTAGTGCTGTAAGTGTCTCTGTCAGTGGCTGTGTCCCAAGACCTAGTGAGCTGCCTGCCTAGATGCGTTGCAGCAAGCAACAGATTGCTGACAGCAACGCACCAGGTTTACGTGTTGAAGGTGTTTTTGTGCTTAATTCCCAGGATTCCCATTTAAAAGCCGCAGAATGACAGGCAGTGTGTCATGCGTCAGTGTTGTTTATCATTAATATTACTCACAAATGAGGCGTTTCTATCTATGTTCTTCTGATTAGGCCTCAGATATGACTAAAACAATTCAGCCCCATTAAATATATGTAATTTTCTGCCTGACTAAAATCTGTATGTATTATATTGTGTGCACCTTAGAAAATCATTATCCTGCTAGTTTTTGAGCTTGTGTGGCTCTATGTCAGTGTGCAATCCATTGTTTGTGTTTGTGCCTGTGTAATTTGGTGGTTTAGGTCCATTTACAGAGACTTCCCTCTCAGAATGCTGTAATCCAGACACACTCCTGTTTGGCTTGATATTTCACAGTAAAAGCAGAATTCTGGGAAATCCCTTCAACAGCTGGAGCTTAGCAGTTAAAAAACACCTGTTTTATCACTGAAAATGTAATAAGATTAACTTTTCGGTTAATAGGACAGAAAGTGTCGTTATCAAACCAGACAGATCAGAATTATAATTATAACAGTGCACATAATTGATTTAATCGTCTTATTCACAGTGATGGAAGGATAAGATAATGTTTTGTTTGCCTGTTTTGTTATGGATTTGGCCTTAGGCTAAACATGTCTGTCAAGCTATTACAGCAAATCTGTTAACAAGATAAGAAGATAATGCGTTTATAATTGTGTTCAATCTAAAAACCTCTGACATGAGCAGACTGTAATCCAAACAACTCTTAAAATCAGATGTGTGCTTTGTTGTGTGAATGAAAGTGTGAGTTTCTCACACTTCTTAAGATAAATGCTCCCTCCACCCAAGTGTTCTGTATAGTATAGTATGTTCTATAGTATTATAGTATGTTCCCGTAAGGGTATTTGCTGTATATGTACAATGTGTAGCCAACCAAATAACATTCATACCAGCCACACAATTGTTTTTGTCCCTGATTTTAAAAATTGTTTAGGTGGCCTCTAGTTGAGACCAGAACATATATTGTTCTCTCATATATCCTTCTCTTACTGTCTCCAGTCAATTTAAGATTTGCCTACTCTTCCTAGCAGCATTTAAAATGCATAAATTGAATATTTCTAAACAGTAACAGGTGTTTGTTTCCATTTGCTAACGTGGTTTATTATTGCCAGTTAAAATGCCCAAGACTGCGTTTCCAAAAAGCATCATAAGGCTAAGTAGATCATTGCACCTATTTGGCACCAGTGGTCTCTATGATCAGCTTAGGCTCATGAACCTTTTGAGAAACGCATCCCAGATCTGCATGTGAAGTTAAGAAGAACACAAATCTAGAAAAGACAAAAACTTCAGTTTTCATTAGCTGACTGACAAATACTATATTACAAATAAGTATATAGCTGTCACATATTATATGCTCTTGCTCTGTATATTTACAGTATAGTAAACACACTACTGATCTGCTTGCCTGAACGGTGCTGCGCCAGGGCTGTCATATAACCTTATTTATTCAGGTCTCAATGACTAAGCAAAGCTGCCTAGGCATGTGCAGTATTAAAGAGCTGTGTACCGAATGCAGTTTACACCTCACCCTGAGGATTAGAGAGACTTATTGGGTCATCTGGCAGAAAGCCAGTTTTTATTTTAAGGAACTGGGTTGTTTTGTTGGCTGCTGTTAATCAAAGCTTATTTAAACTTCCCCACTCAGCATGATTCCTCATTAGATTTTCATGTGCAGTATATGTGATGAGAACATGTTTATGCGATGTGACTGACCTCTGGGTTGTTTTTCTGCAGGTTGTACGAGGCAAAATTGAACAGTCCTCTACAGAAAGCCCTGAGTCCGATTGTGTGGTGCAGACAAGCTCTGGATAACCCCAGTCCTGATATGGAGTCTGCCAAACGTTCTCTTTTACACAGACTTGACCTTACCATGTCAGGTACTACACACATCCTTTTCATTTTTGTCATGTATTATACAACAGTTCCAGTTCTCTAATTTGATTGGACATACTGGTGCTCTAAGATATTAACTATAACAGAACTGGAATTGTTTGTGTCTTTACATCAACTCAGTTTTGTCTGTGTTTGTAGCACTTCACACTAGAGTATGTGAATAATGGGGAGTATAGTCGTGTGATTTTGCAAAGACTAATAAGCGGATTTTAGGAAAGTCAGAGCATCTATGTTTTCTGTGTCTTTAGGACCACCCAAAGCAGAGTTTCACTTATCAGTAAGTGTAGAGTATGCAAGAATGGAAAACGAAAAACCCGGAGTGGAGCTGGAGTGATTACAAATTTTTGGAACTGTTAAATTGTATAACTTAACTAGCAGAGGAAATATACAAACTACCAATATTACTTAATATTATTAAGCGTTTACAACTTCTTATTTATAGCCTAATCACAGCCCTGATGATATTCAGCACAAGAGCTCTCCTGATTTTGTGATATTGCCTAAATATCTTCCACTGTCATAGCACTTCCTCTTTTTCAATCTCAGTTCTTCCTTTCCTCCCTCTGTTGCCCCCTGCCCATTCTCTAAGCTTCATTTTGGCTCTTCATTTAAGCTTCATATTCTCTCCTCCCCATCTCCTTGCTGTGATCAGTCTGCCACCGTGTGTGTATGTGCTTTCAACATGTGGCCTGGTAGTTCAAAGGACCAGGTTTTGTAAATATGCCCATCTCTGCTCTTATTATAGGAAGAGAAGAGTTATGACAGCTTTCAGTTTAGTCTTATTTGCAGTCTAGAAGGCTATTGCTGTTTTAGTCAGGTATGAACATGTGACATATCCCAAATTGAGCAGCTCTTAATAGATGGGCACTGACTATTTGCAATCCACCATCCTGACGTGTGACTTTCTAGCTGGGACTATTACAACACCCACTGACATTTAAGCAATATCACACAGCAAGTGCTTTGATGAGACCGTTACAATTTTAAAGGCAGGGTATAAGTATATATCTACCGTAGAAGGTGCAGTAAAATGTTCGTCCAATCATTGCATTTGGTCTGAATGCAGTGATAGGATTTCTTGCTTGCTTGTCAAACTACATGCGTTCTTATGATTTGGAGGAGGTGTGGCTTTGGAGGAAGGGTGGGATTCTATGCTTTCAAAGCTAAGTTGCTATTGCTAGCCTCTCTGAAATTGCCTACCCTACCTTTAAGTACATCATGTGACTATGATATATTTTATATATTACTTATATAAAATAAGCTTTAAAAGACTAAAACACAGTATGTTAGTGGAATGAGGGGACAGCATTTGATACAGGTTGGTACAATTTACTCTACATTCTATAATAGGCTTCCCTTGGAGCGACATGGGAATCATTCCAAATCATAGATCATAGTTTTCCATTAAAAGACTCTCATTAAAAAGAATCTGCAGCTTCAGCCTTTGGTTAACCTTTGGAACGAGGCCAGACAGGAATCACTGTCATTGTGTGAGACAGACTAGTGTATGATGTCATTGTTCCAAATGGACCTGTAATATCATCATGGAGCAGACAGTGGAATGTAATCCTGTGAATGTTTTCCATATACCATGGAGGGAAAAAAGCAGCTTGTTTCAGATATTATTATTGTTATGATATACACATTATATTTATAAACAACTTGCAGGAACCACTTGATTAAGGTAATAATAAAAATATCTTTTAAATGATCATAGTCTTAAAAATCAATGTTTGCTCAATATAAGAAAACTTATTAAATCCTGTAAGTGTTTATGAAGCTCACATAAATCCTTCGCTGGTGGGCATGTACCCCATGCTAACTGTGCTGGGTGTATATTGCGGTTTCCAGGTTACCAGAGTCATCCATACTTCCCTAGAGCTTTTGCAAGAGGTGAGATGAGCAAGTGCAGTCATGTTGTCATCTTCATTCTAGTGCACACGCCTTTCAGGTCTTTCTTTCATTGCTTGTTTATTTTCTGTGTTTATGCCCCTATTGCCATCTTCAGAGCAGGTTGCTGCTGCAGAGTGCATAAGTATGAGTGTGTGACACTAAAAAGACATGTTTAAACAGATTAATGATACCACACAAGTTGTTGAACAAGTTGTTTAGTCTGACTCAGCAGTATTATTAGCTCTTTTAATTGAGTGTCAAACTCATTTAAATGGCAAATCTGCTGTTGAAGTCAGCTGTTGAAATGCCTGTTTGTCTGTCCCTGGCAACCCATTCCAGGTCTTCACACTTGACTCAGAAATGCAAACTCTTCCATAAGATTATGGTTATTACCATGGTAACATAACTGACTGGACATGAGGACAAAGGGAGAGACTGATGATAGAATGGGAGTGAGTGAGGTTTCCTCAGCATTTGGACTTAATCACATGTTTCACTGACAAAACAAGCCACTGTTTGTTTCATTGTGATTCTTCTCATTTCCAGCAATTTTAACTATTATTGCCAATATTAATTCTGTTTAATAATGTGACATTTAGATGTAACATTAATGTAACATTTACATTAAAAAAGTGATATATCTTTCTCACTTTTTCCATGAATTTTTGTAATGGGGAAAAAACATGAGATTTTTGACCCTACCCAATTCATCTCATTCTTATGCAAAGATTCAGCAGGTTTAGCATATTCTGAGACCCTTATGATTGAGCTGAGATTCTCTCTCTTTTTTTTCTCTCTCTCTCTCCCTCCCTCTTTCTCTCTCAACTTGCTCCTGCAATCAAATTCACTATTGCGATCATGTTTGACAGTGAAGTTCAAATTGTTTCCCGTTTGATATTATTCTTTGTCTCTTTCCTTTTGATATCCTTTAGTCGTTCTCTCTATTTCATCCACACTCAGTCCTGTGTCATTTGAGGCTCCTCTTGCTCTCAGCTGTTGCTGTTATTTATGAGCTTCTTTATCACTGCAGCTCTGTTTAGTTAATACACTGTGAGTTTTATCTTCTCCAGTTTGCAGACTGTGTTTGTCTTTAAACAGCTCATGTTGCTCTGGTGACCTTTCATTTCCCCTAAAAACAATGTAAAATCATTTTTACATTGTACTGAATAAAATAGGTCATGCTTGAGAGACAGAGGTTAGTAGACATTTAAGGCCTGTTTCCTTTATCCTGTAATGGGTCCAGCTGTCTTATTAGGCTATAATATCTATATACTAAGTACAAGTACAATTAGTAATGGGCATTTTTATTCGTTTTTTCAGTTTCAGAGTAATGTAAGGTCGCAAGCTCTGTTCACACATTTGTTGCGGGAGATTGGCAGGTTGTTGCACTGATGGTTACTTTAATTGTTTTGTATTGCTGGATATGCTAACGTTATTGATGGCTGAATAACTAGCCACAGTATTTGAAACTTGAACTTTTATTTGAAACCAACTTTGTTGGTGAAAATACGATGCCATTTAATTTTGACAAGGAATGGTGCAGAGGATCCAATGCAGAAATAAAGATTTTCGTAAGCACACCTGTATATTTTTAATTGTAGGACTTTATAACATTTGGAACCACAAAAGGCTACACATATTTTCCACAGATTTTTTGGTGCTGTCTTTGCCATGAATGAGAAAATTTATCTGTACAGTATCTGACTTGCGAGACTTGGTTGTTTCAGGCAAGGTTTTAGGGGCAATTCTTTTTCTGTCTGTTTGAAGATACTGCAAAACACTCACATGACACAATGTCAGTTTTAGGTAATAAACTGTCCAGTTGATTTAAAAAATGTTTACGATTCTTAACCTCATTTGTTTACTTTGTTTGTAGTTTGTAGTGTTATATCTTATGTGTTTTGTTGACATTTGATGCTAACTATTTCTGAAGCCAATGTCCTTGGTGTAAGTGGCTTACAGCCGTCTGAACGTCACTGATCTGGGCTCTGTGTGTCGATTCTGATTTCCTTTAGTCCCTGCTGAATGAGGGCAGACCTACACACATACACACAACTGTCACATACACACAACTGTCAATCAGATGAAGTTCGAAGGTCATCTTCTGGAATGATTTGTGTACTGAAGTAAGGGGAATCTGTTGTTGACATGTCACATGGAATCTTTACATGCAGTTAAAGAATGTAGCATGATTCTGCTATTTAAGTTTGATGTTCCTCCAGTTTGATGTTTGAAGTGAAACCAGAGCCAAAATGTATATTTATAAAAGATGATTCTTTAGATTCAATGATTCATCTTCATTGTAAATTAATTTCCTCTTATCCTTCTTATTCAGTATGAAGATCTTTAGATCTTAAGAGCTTTACAGCTCAAGTGTCACTTTGATCAGTTTTTCTCCATATTCATAATGATATGAAAGAAC
>JAZGTK010009365.1:0-17335 GCA_036877625.1 Ambastaia sidthimunki | reverse complement strand
ACAAACCTTGAGGCAATGCAGCTCTGATTTCTCAGCATCAGGTAGAACTTCCTGTCTGAAAACATCAATGTGTTAGACAGCCCAGCAGGAAGTTAGACACAGCAATGAAAGGCACAGGAGCTCACAGGTACCTGAGCTCTCAACCTGCCTCTGCATCCCCAACATCTCTCACTTTACTTTGAAGGGACTATCAGGAAAGGACAGAAGTGGCCACGTAAAGCTCTTTCAACATTAGCACCGAATCTCAACCTACCACATTGTAGCTGTTAGAAATGATCAAAGAAAATTACAATAACATTAATTGCTATTTAACGCTGCCCAAAAGCTTGAACGGGACAGTTACAAAATGCACCAGCTACAATAAAGCTTTTGATATCAGGAAGAGAATGTATAATAGTATATAATGAGTACATAATGAGTAAATGGGCAGTGATGCCAGCAATAGTGTAAATGCTAATAGGATCCATAATGATAATGCTGATAAAATTGTTTTGTTACAAAAACATTTTTTATTGTAAAAAAAAAAAAAAAATCACAATCCTGCTGAGCTATGCTTTGTAAGACTGTGTACCTACAAGGAACTCTCTAATGGGCTGCACTGAATTGTGTTCTGCCGGAGGGCATGGAGCAGGCCTGCAGGGTAAGACAAAGCATGTTACCCCTCCAGTGTTGTCTCAGAGCCATTAACTCCTGCCAAGTCCCTGCACCGATTCCTACTGAGGGGCTTAATTCTGCAGGAGAGCAACAAACACTTAAAATGGACAGATGAAAGGAAATTGGACAAGCTAGTGTCAAAACATATTGAAATTGAACATTTGTGCTGTGCAGAGTTAAGGTTACAAATGAGGTCAGCAATGTACTCATGTCTACCTACATAAACACTTACAAGCACAGAAGTATAAAGAAAAGGCATTGAAGATGAGGCTGCTGTACTGACTAGATCATACAAACTACACTTCAGCACACAGACAGGAGAAGTTTGTTATGCCAATGGGCTCTATGGAGATGGTCTGGCTCAACAACAGTGGAGAGTTTGGAGTTAGGTGAACTTTAGTTGGGGTTGATAAGAAAGCTAGGACTTACTGAGTATAGAAAGCTGTGTATTTCATCCAGCGCTAAATCTCCCACACACAGTTTTTAGATGCAGTATGCTTCAGCATGATTGGTTGCCTTAATAAAAACTTCCCACAGTTTTCAAACAAAACAAAGAGTTCATGCAATTACTAGCCTACATACATCATAAATCTCCAAACAGTACTTAAATCTTTCTAAATATTTCTGGCATTTGCTTCAGTTTATTTCTATGATAACAGTGGTGGCTAATACCAAGTCATGCTATGGTTCTTTGGCAGAAATTATGGGAGGGGTCATGATGATCAAACAAACACTATATAGTTAGTAAGCTCGAATAATTTGTCTTATTTTTAGTCAACTACTTCTAATAATGGTTATCTTTATATGAAAACTCTTTATATGAAATCCACACATAAACATGCTTGTATTACTATTAGTTAACTTTGAAAATAATTTGATTTGGGGTATAAGCATACAGCAAACAGTTGGTTCATTACAGACAGTAAGTATTTTAAATGGAGGTAAACAGCTATGCACAAGTGTGTGAGGTCAGTCAGAGTGTCTGCCTTCTGGGACTGACACGGGTCACTCCTGGGACTGAAGTCCAAAGGGAGTGGATTTAATGAGCTCCAATTTTTGCTCTAATGACCCTCTCTCTGCCTCAGACATCCCCCACACCGCATCATATCCCCTCTTCATATTCTTGTGTAATCGCTTTCTCTGGTGTGAAGGATATTAACAACCTCTTTCTCCTGCACTCAAGGTCATTATGAGGGTCTCCCCAGCTGCGCACACACACACACACCACTGCCATTCCAATTACTCTTACGAGCACAGAGGGGTCAATATCTCATGAAACACGTGCGCACACAGTGAAAAAGTGCAGAGTGTGAACAGAGGAAAGAAGGAAGTTGTAAAACTAGGCCAGACTACAACAGCGTTATCAGTGAAATCTTTATTTGTGCCGTGACAGTGTGAATCGTCATCAGTAGTTCCTTGTAGCATTTATGATAATTTTGAAGGCTGGAGAATAACTCCACCAACCTGCTAATTTAGTGCTACAAACTCTTGTAATGCCAAATTTGTGTTTGTTGAAATCTCTAATACAGTGTCATCAGTACAGTCATGGCTTTCTCTTGCCTTTTGTCAAGCAGTGAGGTAGCTTACATGCCTCTTTCCTGCGATTTTTGGACTCACCAGGCTGCAGTACGCTGATGCCCAGCAGGTTGGATGTGCGGTTGGCCAATGTGCTCCAGGTGCCATCATAATTCCTCCGATAAAGCAGGGCAGCGCACTGATATGTTCCGGCCTCCTTGCGTCCGGCTCGGGTGACACTGAGACGAAAGTTGGTGTTAGTGGCCGTGCGATCCACCGAGGTACGAGTCCCAAGACCCAACAGCTGATCACCCCAATGCAGAGTGCCTTCTCGCGTGAATGTCACCAAATCCCGGAACTCTTCATCGCCCTCTGCAGGCAGAAAGCGCCATGTGACTGAAGCAGGAACACTGGGATTGTGCCGTGGCTTCACAATGCACTGCAGGTCAAATGAGTCTCCAAACGTCACACTTGGTGTCCGGGAGGCCGCAGATACAAAGAAGACAGATTCTGTTGGAAGAACAAGAAAGGAGGAGGGTTCAATAGTGAAGTGTGTATTTCCATCTAAAATAGTGGCATCTAATGTATCGACAACAATACTGACCATTTTTAAACATGTTTATATATTTATTATTGTTTAAGGCAGTACTGCATTGACAATCAGATAGAGTTCTTTTTTATTCCAAATCTCTCAATCTTAGTAATACATTTAGCAAACAACTTACCCCAGACTACCTGGCTATTACATTCAGTCTTTATATATAATTGCATGTTTTTTGTAGAAATAAGAATAAGATGAAATCTCAAATTTCCTACATTGCAGTTTAACATGTTCAGTTCAACCTACATAATGACATTATCATAATATTTGCATATTAAATTGTGATTGGAATTTCCTAACATCTATTTGAATTCTCATTTGTGACTGGTCTTGTTTTTCTTGCATATATTTAACCACGTACAGCTCTTAACGCTACACGGCATGTGTGTGTGCCAACAAAAAACAAGATGTGAATGTCTTGACAACCGCAAAGCAGGTCTGATGCTACATTTTACATATTCTGAATCAAAGGTTAAAACCTTTCTTATATAAAATGTTAACATTACTCTCTTGCTGTCTCACACGCATCAGTCTCATACTTTATTCACAAAATGCAAATCCAGTTTTTGTATGCAATCGCAAAAGACTATATAATTGCATTGCTGTTCAAAGATTGACTCTCTCCTGCTGTGGAACTAGCTCTTAATTTTCTTAACAGCACAAAGACAGAGCGGTCTGATTTGATGCTAACACACTGCCCCCGGTGCCCAAACCTGTCAGGCAGACGAACATAGTAAGTAAACATGATGAGAGAATTCTGGAGTGACTTAATTGTTTATTCACAGCTGATACTGACGAGTCTGTGAATCTGCTAATGGGCGTATAGACAACAAGCCCATTTCCCAGGCGAATTACTACCGTCACCCTTCAATAGCAATTTACATCTGCATTGCTCACATTGTACAAGGCAATGTGAATAAAGCTCATTACGATGGGAATACCCGGCTGGTTTTTCCTCTTAAAGATGGGGCAGATTCCTGGATTAGATTGCTAAAACTGAAATGGTTTTCCCTGTGGAAGGAAAAAAAAGCATCATTTGGCTACTTCAGAGTGTTTATGCGATATGCTAACAGCAGCTGCACGCCATACAGCCCTAAAAATGGCAAGATCGATTCTTAGTCTGCTGGCTAGTGCTTTAATGGAGCCAATTTACAGTACTGTTGCAAAGGGCAGGTTAACGTAACAACAGAGCTTCGCTCAGCTCTCAGTAGTAGCATCGGGCCTGGCAGGAGTTGAGGGGGTGAATAATGTTTAGAGAAACTCAGTGTCCTTCAGTTATGCAAATGATCTATTAAAGGGGCAGGGTAGTAAAGTTAGATGTCTACATTATAAGACTACTATGTCTGCATGTTAATTAGCCTTGAAGACTCTCTGAGCTTACAGAAATCCAGAGTTCAAATGTTCACTGGGCTGAGAAAAGCGAGCAGAAGCTTGTTTGGCATGATAAGCAAAGCTTAAGAATGGCTAGTTTACTGGTATTTTGATCAAATTTGGACAAGGTGACCTGTAGCATACCAACACAACCCTGCATGCAGCAACATCGGAAAGCAGCCAAAACCACATCACACACACATCCAACACAGGTGCACATGCAATCCACTCATGGAGTAAAAAAGGAAATACACTCTACTAAGTGCTATTCAATCAATATGAGCAAAACGCCACTTTTCACAAAACCAAACCAAAATTCACCAAAATCAATTTTCACTGAAAGGTGAGTTTGCATCTATGACTGTAACTAACTTGCTTGTAATAAAAACAATCAGACATGGAAAAGAGGAGAGAAAATGGATGGGAAACAAGCTAAATAATATACCAGAGGTGTGAGTCATAGATCTCAAAAGAATGATACTGTAGGATGGTTACAGGAAGCGATAAGAGACAGAAATAAATAGAGCTGGGGAGAGAGACAGATCACTGATTTTAAACATATATCTCTCATGTTCTGATGGGTCTGAGTGCTTTTCTCTCTTGTAAACACATGATCAAAAACAGCTTTCTATCTATCTTGCTTTTCTCTGTAGACAGCCAATGCCATATTTTCCTGAGGGCAGGGCTGCAGGATACAGACTGAGAAAGATTCTTTATACACACATAAGAGCTTTTACGTACACTGCCATTCCCACTCCAACACAAGTACAACACAGATTCAAAGGCATTATAAATTATGGACCAAGTTGCCACTTTCCTTCTGTGTAAAATCTGTTCTGCTCTAATTCTTGTCGAGAATTTAGTCAAAAACAACTGGCCTTGTTTGTCATATTGCAAGAGTCTTTAATTATTAATCCCTGATATCTACAAAACAATATTGTGTTACAAAACAATATCGGTATTGTGTTACAAAACAATATCTGTTAAAAGAACTGAACATTTTCATTAGAAGCACAATCCCACCTTAGTAAAGTGCTTTTTAACTATTTTAACTAGCCCTACAGACAAGTTGTTAATTAAGTTTAGTTTAACTTCTCTTAGTCCTTTGAATTAGAACATTTTATGTCAAACCAAAAATATTCCAGATGCTTAAATGATCAAAAATAACTTGCATATCATATGTAAACATAAAAGGCAATTATATAATACAAATCAAAGACCATTTTTGACCCAGGAAAGCAAAACCCAACAGAAACAGCATCTTCAGATGAAAATGAATTAATTACAATTCTTTGTATACAATATTGTAGCATAGCATTTAGTAAAACATTTAGGTAAATAAATATATTTAAAAATATATATTTTTTAATATATATAAAATATATATAAAATATTTATATTAAATATGTTAAATATACAGTATTTATATATCTAAATGTATTCATATTTTATACTATATATATTTATGGTAATGTTACAGTTAATAGGATCAGACTACACAATTATTTATATTAACTATCATATATATATTTGATCGATTCCAGTGTTCCTGGGAATCAAACCCATGACCTTGAGGTTGCTAGCACCATACTCCAGTTATGCTACAGGAAAACCAAAACATATCACACACTTCATGCCATTTAATTAATGTTCCAGGAGTTCTAACTGCTTTTGCAGCTATAGCAAAAACTATATAAACAAATTTAAAGTGTAAATTCTGCCAGAATTCCTGTCTGTTTTACTAGGCTCACCTCTGGGTGTCATGTGTAGCCAAATGATCCACTGCTACAGGGTGGCCTCCAGCCATTCAGCACTTACACCACTACCAGACACTAATGAGCATGTTAGGACTCTTCTTCTAGCAATAAAACACAGGGAACTGGGCCCTGTTTTACACACAGTTCTGATACTTCATCCATAATCACTTGTAATCATTGCTAATACACTGCTATTTTTATTCAGGACCACCAATACACCTGACACACAGCTTGACACATGACAGACCAAAAGCAAATTATTGGAACGTGAACACATCCTATGCCCACATGTGCACATGTAAAGTTTGCATCTTATTTCAACACACCTATTCCAAGTTCGTTTTTAAAGGTGCTGTAGGCATTTTTTAGAAGGCAGATAAAGTCTGTGTTACCTGACAGCTATCACTGAAATAGGTGTCCTGAAACATCACACCTGTCCCTAAATCTAAACCCTGTTAACTGGGAACAAAAATGTCTTTGGGCAGATGATGATTTTGTGTGGTAACAGGGCAGCACACATATGGTAGGCTGGAAACTGAGGGTATCAGTTTGTTGCATAAGAGCAATATTTTGGAAATTAGCCTCACAGTACCTATTAGTTTAAAGTTTACTGTTTGGGTTTATTAAATTTTCCTTTCATGTCACAAAGTGCTGGTGTTCTCTTATTCTAAGTCTTATTACAAAGGTCTCCAAACATCTCTGTTTGTGTTTAAATGAAGGATGAGGTTTTATATGAGGGCATGTCTAATTCAGTGCCTAAATTTGGCAGGAGTTTCAGAACAGCTAATATCTTTTACAGCACTTTTAAGCAGCTGATACCGAGAGCTTTACACTGTCGTTCTTCAAGTTTCAAATCAAGAACAGAGCTGATGAAATGCTTTAATAAAGCTGATTTTGACAGCAGTGGATATAAAAATGATCTATGTCTTTGCAGAGGAAGAGCAAAGAAAAATATTGAGAGGAATAAATAAAAAAGACATGTCTTTGTCATTTCATCAAAGCATAATGCGCAATACATGACAACTAGATGCTGGATAATACACTCAGCCTTAAAGCTGCAACACTGTTTATACAAATAGAAAGCTCCGCCCCAGACTCATGCTATTGGTTAAGGTTGTAGTGTAATGTTTTAGAAACACAGTATTTAGACTGTAGTATTTAGTCAATCTATGAATAACTTACTATAGTTGCATTTGCACAACAGCTGGGATAGAAGTAAATATTATAAAGTGTCATTAAAGTTGCAGGACTTACAGCAGAAGGCTAGTACATCAGACATATCGTATGTTGTTAGGAACTGTTAAATATCTTTCCTAAAAACCACTCATCGTCACATATCTTTTAGAGAATTTGCATCCAGTCAAACTCTTTCTGTCTGCAGCGTGTGTGCGCTCATTACACACAGTTAAAAAACAGGCTGGGAATTTACGGCTGTTGATCGTGATGGAGAGCTGACAACAGCAGCACTCCACTGAGACAAACATGATGCTTTGCAAGCACAAGCACAAAATGCATGTGGACGGGCGCCAGCTTTACATAGAGTGAATATGTCACTTCCTGTCTCACTCTGCTCTGTGCTTGAGTGAGTGCATGTTTTCCGCCACTGTGTGAGCTTGAGTGTGTGTATGAGGTAGTAAACGACACGAGTACTTATGATGTCATAAATACAATGTGATGTTGACAGTAAAAATACACTAAATACACCAGTCCTTGGTTTGGCTCTTAGTGGGAACAAACTGTGGCTGTTAGAGACCTAAATTTACTGATAAAGCAAAATGTAAGATAATATGTTTTGTTAAAAAAATGCATTTTACAAAAACAAGGCAATATTAATAATGCATAGCTAAGTGGGACCTATGAACAGGAAATCTTTGTACTGTTCCATATATAAACAACAATGGATATTCAATATCAATTCTTGTAAATCTGATCACACAATCTCTTGTTCTTCTCACAGTTTTCTTAACAGAAGCCACATCAGAAGCACACTTTATCAGAAAGAAAACTTTAGAAAGAACAAAGACGGTCTTACCAACTGATTTCACAGTGATGGTCTTCATGGCAGATTCATCCCCTATCTGTTGCCAGATCCAGTCCGGAGCAGTGCCTCTCTGAGACCACTCTGTGGCGCTGCAGCGATACTGGCCATCATCTGTGGGAACGGTATTATATAGGTACAGGCTAAATGTGTCAGGATGAACTCGCTCCACCCGGACCTCCCCGTAGCTGCTGCGCTCCCTAAAGGTGGTTCCAGGTGTGACTGATCCATCACGGTCCACAGACGCCACCTCCACTGCGGGACCCAGCCCCTCTTTATCCATCCACTGCCAGGTCACAGACACAGGACCCAGGGTGTTGTTAACAATGCAGGCCAATTGAAGGGTCTCTCCTTCCATTATCTCTGAAGAGTTACTGGATAATGACACAGTGATGTTACTTCCTACAAAAAAAGAGAGCAGAGAGAAAAATTAGATGGGAGAGGTCAGGTCTAACACTGATGCAAGCGCAGAATATTTATATTTTACACAACGTTTGAATAAATTAGCCTTTATATGCTTTTCAACATCACTCACACCAAGCAGTTAAAGAAGCAAAAGGTAATAGTTCCTTATTAGGCTATTTTAACCTAATTAATTTCCTTCCATTCCTATAATCACCATAGGAGTTGGCAGCAGCCAAGCAATTGTGTTGTGGAATCTTGTGTCCATGATATCCACAGTGACCTCTCTGATTGGAGGATGTCCCTTCAGGATAATTAGTGATGCAGTTCTTAACCATGGAACTTACGGTAGGTCTGTCTTAAACGAGTATGTTATCACTAAAACTGAACTTGTCTGTGGAGAAAATGAACCTGATTGCTGTAACTTACTGTTGCACTTTATAGCAGCTTACTGTAGGCCTCAGACCAGGGCGTCTTTGGGGACAGCTTCCTGATCAAGAGGTCTGGAGTCTAAAAGATCTAGAAAGCATGATTGTAGATCAAAGCCTTAACAGACATCTCCAGAGTTCTCATCAGAGAACTTCCACACACATTCCTACAAAAGCAGCGTGTGATAAAACAGAAATGGGACTTTAAAGACATAAAGCTTGTGTCCTTCCCATGGGTCGTGCAAGACTAAATTTAAATAGCAGCTACAGCTCAACATGGCAGAACTTCTCAAGAAGAACTCCACCAACACTAATGGTTTAGCAGACCAAAGGGCCTTTGATTTCATACATAACAAAAGCGAAACTAGTAATAAAACCTCTTCAATTTATAATGTATCTCAGAGGAGCTGAGATAAGAAGATTACACAAGATCAATCAGACTATGGATGTACTCTCACCTGTCCAAGTTCTTTTTCTTTCTCTCGCCATTTTATCTCAGTCCTATTGATTTTGTTTGTAATGAAATCACTGCTGTACAGTATTTGGGCAAGCCAAGGCCTACATCACGCATAATCTGTCATCTTTAAGCATCACTCCTGCCATGTACTGTCTAAAAATCTAATCAGAGAGCTAGTGAGGTCTCCAGCAAAAGATGTAAGAACTCTGTGAGTGCAGAAGGGGCTGAGACATATGCTTTCTCAAAACCATGCTGCAGTTATCAATACTGCCCTAATAACCCTGCAAATACTTCAGACAGTCTCCTTTGGGATCAGATCAAAAAGCAAAGCATCACCTAATAAAATGTTTAATTCAACAACCTACACACGTATCTTCTCCTTTATTCTATTTATACTAAAGGGGAAATTTGCACTGGAGGTGGAATAGAGGATATTTAATAATATTTAAGACTTTTAGTCAGATCCTGCTAGATCTACTGAAAGCAGATTCCTAGAGAAATCCCTGAAGAAGGGCTTCCCTCGAAGTACATAATTTGCTAAGACTGTTGCTGGCTGCCAGTTCTGCTTCAGCGCTTTCTGGACATCGGGAAGGGAAAGACAGCTGAGTTGGAGAGCATTTATTGGGACAGAGAGAGAGAGTGGATCCATTCTCCAAGTGCTGTTTTGGGCTGAAGGAGGCTAGATTCAAGGGAAAGGGGTCTAAGTGGAACAGATGGATGCTCACTAACCCTTTGATTAACCTCCTATTTCTCATCTAACTCTCATCAAGCCCTTGAGGCCAGTTGTGGCTTTTTGCATGGGCACACACATTCATCTTGGGTATCTTCTTAGGCATCCTTATAGCAGGCGGCATTCTCCCCCTCTCTGCACTTTCATTTCATGCCTGTTAGTCTTGGCTTTTTGAGTAGCTCTCACTTGAAATGCAATGCTATTTCAAGGGATTTTCAGGCCTCTACAGTTGTAAAAATGCTGTGCATTACAATATTTTATACAGGACACAGTACTGTATTACCCATTCACAGCCTCTTTAACAGTAAAGTTGCATTGAAACTGCTTCAAGTTACTCTTAGTTGCAGTATTTACACTGCTAAATCTGCTATTAACTAATAGAAACTAATGGAGTCTGAGGAGTATTTATATGGCACAAAAAAATCAGTTGGGGTAACAGATTTAAGCAGCATTAGACAGATACATTTAAACTCTTGATCAGTTTCATTTATATGAACACTCAGAACTAAAAATGAATAATGAGTTTGCATGATGATAGAGTGTCTAATAAATAGCTGAAAGAAACTGGGAAAAAAAGGAGCAATTGTCGCTTCACTAGAGAACTTGTTGCTTCAGAAAAAGAATTAAGTCTTAATTGTCGTCTGCCTCCGCAGTGTTACTACATCAATGGTTGAGCTCTCCTTTTTTTTAACTGCTATGTTATAAGATAAACAAGATCAAAATAATCCACTTTAGATGATGAATTTCACCATTGATGCAGACCGAGTTGTCTTTTTATTTAAAAACAAAACCATTGAACGATATCATTTGACAAATCTAGGGCCAGTCAAAAACAGTGACACTGCAGCCAGGAGCCAATCAGGAACTGCAATACTCACTGAGCGGGGTAACAGTGATCTGAACATTACGGGACCGTTTGCTGCGGTCGATGAATTCCCCGGTGAGCGTCTTTTCCCGCTCTGTCACTCTGCAGATGTATTTCCCAGAATCCTCAGGCAGTAGCCGCTGCAGCTTAAGCAGGTGGACAGACGGACTCTCTTTTCTCACGGTCAGGAGGCCGGCCGCCTCTCGCTCCACGTAGTTGGGTCCCAGTACGGGCACGGCACTGGGCCCAATCACGGCTACGGGTGAGCTGCTGAAGACCCACGACACCGAGAAGAAGCGCTCTGGAACATTCTGAGCATCAATGGTGCAGCGGAGCTCCAGCGGCTCACCTGCCGTGTAGGCCCGGCGCTCAGTGGTCACCTGGATGCTGAAGTCTCTATCTGTGAGAGAAAGAACATAATGCAGTGATGTAACCATGCACAGAAGTGTACAGTCAGTGAACATGTACTCACCGATTAATTTTTAACTAAACTTTGTACAGTACAAATACACGTACATACATACAAGTACAAATATGAGTTAAACAGTATCATAGTTTTTTGTGCTTATTTTCTGTTCCAGTCATGATGTGTTGCAATTTTCTATTATGAATTGTTTGGGTTTTTAGATAATTACAGTCAACCATTCTGTTGTCTCAGTTTATTCATAACCAAAGCGAATGCTTTATAATGAATATTTGACATTACATTTTGTATATGAAGATGCAAAGTTAAACTTGTGAAAATGAAAAGAAGTAAATGAATTACAGGTGACTGCATCTGAACATGCTGAACAGATCTTTGATACACAAACTTTTATGTATTCTTCACTACACGATTCATTACTGCTTTCACTTCTGTATCTCATTTTGTCCCAGCACTCAACAATCATTATAAGACTTATTTCTAAATGATACACACAGTTTGAGCTGCTCATCAGAACAGCATTTTTTCACTTCATTTAACTTCTTCAGATGTGATTGCCCTGGGCTTTAATTATCATAACACACTTCCTGAAAACCCCTCTCGCTGCGAATATAGACGCCACTCTCACAGAGCGGGAACTCAGGAAATGTACAGGGGGGTGATGATGTGTGTTTTTACATGCAGTCATTATTTGTATCTCACGCTGGGTGCTGCTCTTCAGTATAACGGCACAGTAAACAGGGCCGTGCTAAAAACAGAATTTACAGATCACAGAGTAAAGACCAGTGGCTGTTTTGTTCTCTCCTCCTGTACCGAAACAGCATGATGCTCTATTATGACATTAGGGCCTGTCTGACTGGAGCCGGGTTTTGTATTAGGCCCAAATGTGCATGCTTGAGACAGATTAATTAGCATTTAAGATGACAAACCGCTCATGGGAACTTGGGGAAGAAAGACTAAAGAAAAATTATCCTAGTGGAGGGGGTACAATTCATGAATTTACAAAGTGAAGACTACATACTGAACTATACACCTTACAGAGGTGTCAGGTTATAAAATACAGAACTCTATGCCTTTGTGAGGTTATTACTGTCAGAGTGTTTCCCATTTCTAGATTTGTTTTGTAATGGCTAAAATCAAATCTAGGATTAAGGATGTTTCATATAATATTCTGGCAAAAAAATAAAGGAGAGCATTTGCAAAGCATGCATCTGTCATGCAGCAATGATCAGGAACATTCAATGATTCTTCAATGAGACCATTCCATATTGTAACCAAAGCCAGAAATCTTTAAGGCTGATACAACAGGAGAAACACAAGCTAAAGAAGAAAAAATTAAATTTCAACTTTTGTTTCAACACAAATTAATCCAAGGTAACATTGTAAATTATTCAGCAAGTAATTCTACAACATCACTCTGTGGTGATGTTCTGGTGTGGGCTAATGCTCAGTATATGAAACAGAATGAGTATAAGAATATGATACCAGAGGGTATATTAACTGTACTTCATAATTGCTCCTTCTATACAGGAAGGCACGACTGACAGCTGAAAGTATAAAAGTGCTTTGTACACAAGTCTAGTTATTATCTAATTTGTTAGAATCTAATTATAAAGTCATCTGCTGGTAATGTTTCTTTTTTACCTACTGTAGTCTGTTGAGTACAGTACAATGACTGTGCATAAAACCCAGCTAACAGGGAACATTCTCAGAACAATGGCTAATGTTCTCTCAAAGTTAATCAAAAACATTTCTGTAGTAACATCAGTACAACTCATTTAACTATATTATATAAAAATGTGATTGAAAAGTAGCCAGTGGAACTTTTTTTAAAAACATTACAGAATTAATTAAATGTTTAAATAACCTTCTTATCACCAAGCAATAATGTCTAAAAACGTTCCTAGTTTTTGTTACTAATAGAAATGTTAGGGAAATGTTCTTACAAATGTTCTAAAAATGTCTACTGAGAACTCTGATATTCAAAATGATAGGGACTCTTTAAAAGTCACATGAATGAAGAATTTAGAATTTCTGAAAATGTGAGAACTGAGGGTTTACTGCATGAATGATGGCATTAGATTTGACTTGAGTATGCATAATAGATTTGTACGACAAACAAGCAGATTGAAAAAGAGGGAGAAAAAAACAGCCAAATGTCTTCTGGGTGGATGCAGGCATAACTGTGGTAACTGGAAGGGGGCTGCGCATACGCAAGCTGCTCTGTGGGATTCACTGTCAAAAGCACCACAAAATGAGTCCATTGATCTACCGTAGTATGTGCTTCAATGAGCCATTTGATGTCCTATTAATGCTTACTGCACAACTTCTGTTTCAACACACTTTACCAGAGCAATAAACACATGAATACACAGATGTTTACACGTTAAAAGCATGACATATGGTGTGCATTAGTCTAATGTCAACATAAATATGTAAAATGGAGTAACTGCACATTACTATGTGTATGAACTTGTGGCTGTCTTTACAGGAACCCTGCTGAGAAACCCAGCTTAGGCTGGCATCTGTGTTTTGGAACATGATAGCTGAGATCAATCAGGGTCCAAGTTGGTTATTCATGGTTGGTCAACAAACCATGGTTGGTTTCAAAAACCAGTGTGGCCACCTTATTCCATATGGTATAGCTGCTTTGACCCACTCATTGCTGATTTGTTAGTGTATCATGTTTATCATGGTTAATTTGGACCAACTAATGACCAGTTCGTACCAGCTGGAAACCAGCTACAGGATTCCAAAATACAACAACCAGCTAAAAGCTAGTCGATCCAGTCATCCAAAAATGAAAACACATAACCTAGCTCACAGATCCTACAACAAAATCCACCCAATTACTCCTGCAAAGACACAAGCATTTTTAATTGTATCTATAGTTCCTAAAAGGCCACTGGCTAGTACACAGAGAACATTGTGACCGTCTTGTCTAGCTGGAAGGGGACTTGGATGCAGCCAGCTAGAAAAGGGGATTACAGAGACAAATCTGTCTTTCTCAGTCTCAGTGTTGCTCTTGAAACGCTCTCTGGAATTTTTAATGAGAATCTCACTCAGGTATACCCTGGCCTGCATAAAGGATCAGGCCGTAATGACTTCACCTTGACTCACCCTTAAACCCAATTAAAAATGCATTTTTAAAGGTACATCACATTAAAGTCTTAAATGCACTTAATAAAACTTTCCTGCATGCAAGTGGCAAATAGCTCATGGCAAAAAAAAACAAACGGACAACAAAAAAGGGTTTTTGTCACCTTAAGACCTTCAGGAATCTGAAGCAGATTCTCTGTACAACTTCTGTATATTTCTATATAAACCTGAACTGAATCGAACTAAATGGGCCGTTTATGGGCCAATAAATACTTTGGATACTGGCAGGCTATAACACAAGTCATTGTGTGTCTTTAGTTATTGTGTGTGATAAACTAGGGCACTCGTTGTGCTTACAGGAAAACATGACTTTCTCTAAAAGCTTTCAAAGACCGTTTATTGTAAATGGTTCTGTTCTCTGACTTTGTTCTCTGTTCTCTGAATTGCATATCATAAACTCATTCATCATGTTTATTGTTAAGGGCCTTTTTGAATCACTGAATGTAAGCTTTAAAGCTTCAAACTTTATAGGATTTTGTGGTATTTTATTTTTTAGTCTACTTACAAGTTTCTTGCACAAAACACAGTCATAACTTAAAGTTACAGGATCATTTTCCACTTCTTTAGGCCTTAAAATTAAACCTTGTTTTTATCTGCTGTACCTTTAAGACTTTATGTAAATGACCTCTGTTATGAATAGCCAAGCTCTATTTACCTGTGCAGTTTAGTCTATAACCAGAATTGTAGACCAAATGGGGTCAAGTGAAGTGCATGGTTCAGAGCTTGTCTGCGTTAATCTCACCCTAATTTTACACCCCTTTAATACAGCAAATCACACTCTTACCCATTTAATTCTGTAGAGGTGCCTTTGGGAAACAACACACCCCTCTACCAAACCCTTCCCAAATTCATAACCTGTCCCCTTGTCTTATCAGTCCACTTCTTGAGACTCCTGACCAATAAGACAGGAAGAATTAAAAAGCCACCCATAGCTCCTGCCCTGCTGTGTGTTTGATAAGGAGATGAGCTGTCACCTCCCATTTCCATCAGATCTGTGGGTCCTGTGTGCTTTGAGATTGAAGTACAGCCTTGTGATCAGTCAGTCAGAGAGTGACAGGGTTTGTGTCTGCTATACATGCTGCCTCACACTCCGGACAGACAGAGGTTTCTGTAATAAATTGGAACGTAATGGACTGATGCCAGAGATGAGGGACACATTATTCTGTCCCAGACACTATTCTGTGAAATATGGGTATCCCAGAGAAAGGAAAGTTTAGATCTATGACACCCTCAGCATGGTGTTAAAGAAATATTTCACCCGCTAGAACAGCTTTATGTGAGCAACAGAAAATCCATGAAAAATTTCTTATAGCTTTCAAATCTAATTTAGCACCGTCAGGGTCGCATCAGGTTTGGCCTCAATGGAATTAATCTATCATTGGATCGTGACCAAATGTCACTGACGTCAAACCTGATTCAACACTTCTGATGGTGTCATATTTCAAGGGATACAGTAAAATGGGCAAACATTTTCATTAAATAACAACTTGCATTTCCTTTTTATTATTAATCACACAAAGCTATTACATGGCTCTGAGGTCAATGTAGCTGTATGGACAATATGACACTTGTTTTGCCATTTTGGCACAAGATGCTTGACAGTACCAGTTCCCTTTCACTTTCACACATAATATGGAAAAACATTTACAATGTAAAGAAAATCTTGAAATGACATGAGGGAGAATAAATGATTCATTTTTAAAGGAACTATCTCTTTAATAGCACTGGTCATCAAGCAGATCACTAGTCGCTGGCTCGGTCTGTGTTTTTCCACAGATGTGCTAGAGTCAGATGAGTCAATGAGACTGGCTTATTACCTGATGCGGACAGACCACTGAGAGTTCAATATGCTATAAAAAAACTCCATGACACTGGCAATATCAATAGGTGGAGTGGATTCATGAGAGCAGACACCTGGTCTGTATAATAGCTGGTTTGATGTTAAGAGGATCAGCCACTACCTCTCTGGGACTGGGATAATGTGCTTAACTTCAAAACACACAAATGAAATGTAATTACCTGCTTGACAACAGGAGATGCTCCTCTGTATTATATACATTTCACTGCGAGCTAGAGACAAAACTGGAATGGGGGGCATCCATGGTGCCTATGAGTGCAACTATTAAATCTTATGCGATTTATGCAGGAATAGATTTATGGATGATTTACCTGCTAGTTGTGTTCATGTTCAATTAAATATGGGACCTACTGTAGTAGGTCTAAAGACACACTATAGACATACTAAGGTCTAAAGTCTTAAGTCTTAAGGAACTTTCCTCATTCTGGGAGGAAAATAACACTCTACTTTGGCATGATCTCTTCTAATTGTGTTAAATCAATGTCAGTTCAGAACTGGCAATTAGAAACTAAAAGACCAATTACCCTCAGATAGACACAGTGGTAGATTCCCAGACAACTTCAACTCACCTGTAGGCTGAACATTGACTGAGGTCTTCTCAGACTCTTTTCGGGTCATGGAGTACCAAGAGCGATCTGGGTCCTGGATCCACTCGGAGGCCTCGCAGTAGAACTCGCCCTGGTCTGTGGGTTGTAGCTTGTAGATGGTGAGGCGATAAGAGGTGGCGCTGGTCTTGTCCAATCGCAGGTCTCCTGACGACAGACGCTGGCGGTACTGTCCGCCCGGTCGCAGAACAAAGTCTCGTGACAGAGTGACCAGGTCACGTGGAGCAGAAGTGGGATCATCTGCGGGGCGCAAGAACCAGCCCACGGACACATGCGTGTGTTGGGATGTCTGGCGCGTGACCTCACAGCTCAGCTGTAGCGTGTCCCCCTCCACTTTTGAGAGTGTCTGAGCAGCTGCCGTCACTGCCAGGGTGTCTGGAATCACTGCAGAGGAAAAGGGCAAGAGAAGAAGAGATAAGGTTAGTCTGAGAGTCGAGTTCATGAACAATAAAACACACCCTTAAAGCCATT